>JARQOC010000001.1:362102515-362393852 GCA_033576535.1 Allobates femoralis
AACTTTCTTAATGCGTTGAGAGCACCAGAAACATGATTACCAATTCACTCAGGTACTTTCTGCTACCCTGGCGGTCAGCCCTACCCGTAGAGGGCTTAAGAGCATTTCTGCCTCCCTACCAGTCATCCCTGTCCAAATGAACCCTCCACGCCAGATTACCGTCCCAGAGAGAGAGAGAGCCACCTGCACCGAACTTTTAATGACACCGCCAGGGTCACGGAGCCGGGTCTCAGTTCCTGTGATCCCCGTGATGAAGCTTCAAAGCCCGGTTCCAAGTATCCTAATGCCCTGGAGGAGCGTGTCATCAGTATTTTACATATGCTTTTGTATATACTGTATGTGTGTAATGTATATGTGGCACCCCATGGGTTAATGTGCCACAGTAACATCACACGGGTTCCCTCCCCATAACACACTGACTTACACTAGCACCTCTGGGCCAGGAGGGGGAGCACAACCTGCTCTCTTATATACTCCAGGTCCACAGGAAGTAGTGAGGAGTTCCGTACAGGCAGTACTGTGAAGAGGAGAGAGACTGTAGTGTCAAGGAGATTCGAGAGGCTTCTCTACAGTCTGCTCACTGATTCCAGGCCTAGCTAGGGTCTGAGGGAAAGGAGAACTGAAAGAGCAAAGGAACACATCTGGGCGCTTGAGTGCCACCATCACTCGCCCCAGAAGAGCGCACAGAACGGACACCGGATTCGGCACTGTGACTAACACATTCAGCACAGTGAATCCAGGAGTAGTGGAGTCTCTAGACCACCACAGTACCAGAGCAAAGCAACACGGTGGGGTCAGTACAGCACAGAAGACTCAAGTTGCCTAGCCAAGTGGTACCAGCAGAACAGAGAGACAGTGAGACAGTCCCAGCAGCTCAGCTAGACGCAGCAGCCAGGACACACACACACAGCGCAGCACAAGGAAGCTGATGACCCGGACAGGGTGGGAGGAAAACCCGGCCCCGTACAGACTCCGTGGACGATCTGCAATAACATCGCAGTAAAGCTTTGGAAACTACAAAACGTGAGTGTGTTTTCCTTAACCCCGTCTCCACTATTCACCTCCATCATAGACTTTACCAACACTGCCCCGGGGAACTCAGTTCTTCCCACGGAAAACTATCCCAACTAAGCTGCCATCACATCATCCCCGGAGGTTCTGCGGCAGCGGTGGCCCCACTACTGGCCACACACTGTGGGTGGCATCACGATAGACTATTCTCCCCTGTAAATACACCCTTATTATTGCCAGGGCCCGGGACACGGTCCGGACCAGGACCCCGTGACATTCCCCAGAAGCAGACACGGTCCAGTACCGAGTACCCTCGTCCCAGTGGGCTCGACATATATGCTTGTGTAATTGTATGATTATGTATAAAATATGCATATTTTATGTATTGCACATAAAATAACCAGAACAACACACAAAAAAGGTTGTCAACCCCTCTGCTATAGTGTACCTGACCCTGGTTACGAGTTTGCGTATTTTGGGCCAAAATATCGACAAATACCTGACATTATTATTCATATCTTATATAATTTTTTTTATTGCACTTTTCTTTCCATTTTTTATCTGTATGCAGGATGCAGCCGGGCCCTTTGGAGTGTTTGTCTTGTGCGGTACATTTACTAGTGCACTTCAATGAATTTGAATATCATCAGAAATCAATGTAATATTGCCATGTTTCCGGGTGTTTCTGGGAGCCCTGAAACACATTGACTAATGAATCAATATTATCTTCACCCTTTGAGGTCTCGTGGAATATGGCAGTGGCATTTTTAACCATTTATCCTCCCTACTTTAATTTTCTGAGACCTTTGAGTTTTATAATCAAAAGGAGGAAATCTGGGCACTAGAGGGCTAGGTTTATGTTATGCTGATCTCAGCTCCTTGCAGTGAGGTGTTGACCTTTGAGTTTTCAATGACTGTAAGCCATAATTATCAACATTTATAGAAATAAACACTTGAAATAGATCACTCTGTATGTAATCACTCTACTGTATATAATATATGCATCATTTTTTGTATTGAATTACTGAAATAAATTACCTATTTGATGATATTCTAATCTTTTGATATGCACTAGTACGGGGTTCCACAACTTCAGTCCTCAAGGCCCACCAACAGTGCCTGTTTTCAGGATTTCCAAAGGGCGACTTCACACTGCGGTGTGATCCGGTCCGGGGCTGTCAGGGATGAACCTGACAGCCCGGACTGGATCAGCACACAGAACCGGAGGACAAATATGCCCTCCGGTCCAGTGTGCAGCCGGACGCAGCTGCAGCTGCTAATGAATGAGGACCGCGGCTCGCAGGGAGCTAGCCATGGTCCTGAAACAACCGGGAGAAAAAATCTCCCCAAATTGGAGTCTTCCGGATTCCCCCGGATCCGATGCAATCCGGCACTCCCTAACATGGGAGCCTATGGGGCCGGATTGCACCGGATCCGGAGGAATCCAGGAGACGCCAATTTGGGGAGATTTTTCTCCCCAGACACAAAAACGTCGCAAGCAACGTTTTTGTCTCCGGTGGGAAAAATCTGAATTCTCCCGGATTCTTCCGGAGATATGGAAACCGGATGGCAGAGAGCTGCCATCCGCCTCCATCCGGCCCCATAGGATACTATGGGGCCAAAATCTGGTATGAGGCTGTCTGGTTTACACCGGACAGCCCCGGATCGGACCTTACCATGGTGTGAAGCCACCCTTAGTATTGCAAAGGTGATGATTCCAAGTGCTGTGATATACTAAGGAAAGCCTGAAAACCTGCACTGTTGGTGGGCCTTGAGGACTGGAGTTGGGGAACCCTGCAGTAGTATATATGGGCATGATTAATAGAGACACTAAGCATCACACGTAACTGTGTGACTGGTGGCCTATTTAAACATCATGTGAGTGCATATATAATGTCAGCAATCCCTACTCCATGTTATATTAGGCTGAGAGTGGTTGTTGGATTGGTAATTTTGCACCTGTGTTGACCCCGCCTTTATTATTGGGGCCTGCTGCATCTTGCCAATTTAGTATCTGACCTTATGGTTGTTTTCTGTGACTTTTTTCACATATATTTTATTTTTTAAATTCAATGTGAACAAAGTCGTATCCTGCACTTCTCAGCCTTTTTCAATATTTTACACTTCACAAACATTCATGTAACTTACCTTGTGATAACGGGCTACAAGTTTCCCATTTGGGTCAAACACCACAGTAGTGTCATAGAAATAATATCCATCCTGAGGACAGTGAGAGTCACAAGCATCACAACGTTTTTTATCCCCAAAGTTTGCAGCAAAGTAAATGGAGTTGTTTTTTGCAATGCAGCTGAGTCTTTCCTGCACTGGTGCTCGGCCAAACCTACATGTATTGTCAGTAAATGAGTAAAAGTGTTAAAATGACATGTTACTGACACACATTTAATGGTGAAAAAAAAATCAATAAAAAGGTTCATTTAATACATCATGCAAAGTGTTGTAAAACAGCCTTTTTGACCTTCATACAAATTTTTAGTGTCATTTTTAACATAAAATTTTTTACAAACTCTTTTAAGAAAAATTCCTAAAAAAAACCTCTTGTGAGTTGATGAATATGTAACTACCCGAGCTTGTTTCTAAGGCTAGGGTCACACGAGCATATGAATTAGGCTAGGGTCACACTTGCGTGGTGGATGCGTGTCTCCATGCATTTTTCACACTTGTATTTTGTGAAAAACACATGCAAAAATGCATCCATAGGCCCCAATGCAAAAAACGCATGCCCAAAGTGCCATGCGTTTGTTGGATGCTTTTTTTTGGCTCAGCACCAAAAAACGCATCATGCTGCATTTTTTGGTGCGTTTCTTTGTGCATTTTCAAAAGCATTTGTTTTTGTAACATGGGTTCCCATGGGAATCGCATGCGAAAATGCATGGCACTAAATGGTACCATGCGTTTTCGCATTCGTTTTTGCTTGCACTTTTTAAGGCAGCTATAGACCTAACAGCAAAAATACAGCCCAAAATGCAGGCTGTCAGGAACAACCTTAAAAAACGCAGCCAAGTGTGACCCTAGCCTTAGTATGAACGAGTGCAAAATGTGAAAAATTTTGCATTACATTTGGACCAATGTTACTCAATCAGGCAGCTCAGACCTACAAGTTTTTTCCACAGCTCTAATCGGACTGAGGAAAGAAATGGCAGCACACTTCTATTGTCTGCAAGTCTAAGGCTAGGGTCATACTTGGCATGCGTTTTTAAGGTGCTTTTTCCCAGCATGCGTTTTTGCACTTAGGTGTGGGGCAGCCTTACAAAACGCATGCGGAAACGCATGGTACCATTTAGTGCCATTCAAAAACGCATGCGTTTCCCATAGGGCCCCATGTTAAAAAAATGCATGCGTTTTTGGAAAAGCACCAAAAAACGCTGCTTGCAGTATTTTTTGGTGCTGAGCCAAAAACACATCCCAAAAACGCATGGTACATTCAGACATGCGTTTTTGCTATTGGGGCATGCGTTTTTTGCATGGGGGCCTATGGATGCATTTTTCACAAAACGCAAGCCTCAAAAACGCATGTAAAATCTGCAAGTGTGACCCCAGCCTAAGATCACTCACACCCATAAACGTCTATGAGTGCGAGAGAAACATCAAACTGCCTTCGGATGACATTGACTGCAGTCCGATATACACCAATGCAATGGAGAAGATGGAGAAATGAAACTCTCCATTTTCTCAACACCTGTGATCCGATTCTCACTCAGTCATTTCACAGAAGAGCCTGAGCAGAGTGTCATTAGCATATTGCATTATGGCCACTTTACACGTCCCAATATTGGCGTCCAACTCTGATAAAAAGTCATGTGGTTCGTGCGTTGGCCCAGATATCGTTCGTGCGTTGTATGCTGTAAATGTCCAATTCGATGCAAGAACGATGCCAAAACGATATCAGGGAAGAAATGAGCATGCTCTTCAACGGCCGATATTCGATGGACGATGAGGCCGGATCGTGCTGTGTGACAGCCCAACAACGACTTGTAGTACAACTTCCCCTATTCTCTCCCATGTTAAATGGTTGTTCCTGGGTCGCCCGTACAAGGGGGCGTACACATCGCAGTTGCGTTGCCTGCCAATATCGCGCTGTGTAACATCTCCTATGCGATCTTGGAATTCTGCCCAAAAAATGCGCGCTCCCGCGTCATTGTATCCAACATCGGACCAATGTTGGGACGTGTAAAGTGGCCATTAGATTCTCAGACATCAGACATTTTAAGATCATCTATCCCCTAAACAACACTCATTATAGAGTGTGAGAAGTTGTGTTTCTTTGCAATATTTGAAGATTTAAATAATTTAGCTTTTTTATTGAAATTTATGTCATAGTGGAAATTCATAAAGTGAAAAAATCTGCAGTTGTTATGTATTGCTCTATAAAGATTAATCTGATTATAACCATTGGGTGAAATTGTTTGCCTCTAGACCTCAGTGAAAAATGCTCCACAATTTAGTTATCTTTGATGCATAATGATGCACCAAATTTTAGATCAATTGACTATGTGTGTTACATGTCCCTCCAAGGCCTTATGATACTCGGAATCGGGCATTCTTGAGGCTTCATCACGGGAATCATAAGGACTGAGACCTGGCTCCACGACCCTGGCGGTGTCATTAAAAGTTCTGTGTGGGTGGCTCACTCTCTTAGGGTACCGTCACACCAGGTCATATCGCCGGAGACATTGCAGGCGATGCACGGGAGCGCACGTTTTTGGCACCCCGTCACGCGTCGCCGTCGCATGTTTACACGCTGCAATACCTCCAGCGATGCTTTGGCGATGTTTCAGGTGACATCACTATTGGGGTGTCTAGAAACCCCAGCAGGAATCCTGTAACATGGGAGCCTATTTCTCCCATTGCCTGTAACATCGCCAATCGCGATGTTACATGGGGTGATGCATACACATCACCTGAGAGTGGTTGCCTGGTTTCACAGCAGTGCTCTGAAACCAGGCGACCACTCTCAGCCAACTTTTCAGCGCAAAATCGCCACTTTACACGGAGCGACTCACCGCCGATGACGCTGATGATAGGCCACGCCCCTGCATCGCCAGCGATTTCTCCGGCGATGTCACCTGGTGTGACGGTACCCTTGGGGACAGGGACCTGGCGTGGAGGGTTCATTCTGGAAGGGATAACTGTTAATTTATATGTGGCACCACCCGCTGGTTGCGGCTATAGATGGCTGCCGCTGCTCGACAGTCTTCCTAAGGACCGATGGTTGGGAGGCAGCAATGTTCTTAAGTCCTGTATGGGTAGAGCTGACCCCTAGGGCAGCTGAAGGTACCTGAGTAAGTTGGTAGTTGTGTTTCTGGTGCTTTTGATGCGTAAGAAAGTTCACAGACCCACTGTGCTGCAGTCTTTTACCCACCGTCTTTGGAGCAGCAGCCCAGTGAGCACTGGGTTCTCAGAGGCAGGGATCCAGCTACTCACTGGTAATAGGATGGTACGTAACCGGCACCTCTTCTCTGTCCTTTCCAGGTTGTCTCACACAGCGCTTGCTGCGCCCTTCCTGCCTTGCGCCTTGCCACACAGAGCTCTGAGCCAGTGACTTTGAGCTTTTCCTAGGGGTTCCCCTGCAGTTTCTCTCCTTGGCCCTATGGTTGCCACCTTTTCATCAGATGTGTGCAGTTGTCGACCATATCAACTTGAAAGTGGCAGAGTTTCCGGGTCTCTAGCTGAGCCTGGTCTTCTCCACTAGTCTTTTGGGTTCCCGTTGTCCACTGCAGCCTAGACCCTCCACTTGTCTGCACCTGACAATGGATGCAAGGAACTCTCACTTCCCGTGTCTCTGGGACCCCCTCTTTCTCCCGAAGCCACGGGTGATGTTCTGCTCTAGGATTCGGCCTTAGGACGAGCTCCCACTTGCTCTAGTCCTCTGGAAACTTCTCAGACGTATATTCTGTAGCTGCCTTCCAACTTGATCGTAGTGCTCAACGGTCTCTCCTCAGCTGTTCTACCACAAATCCTCAGCTGGTCACTCTCTCTGTTAGCTGTCTTTCTTCTCACTGTCGTCTCCTACGTTGTAGATGTTTCTTGCTCTTATTATACCCTTTGTCATGTTTCCCACGTAATCTATGTGTGTTCTTCCTGACCTCACTCCTCCCCAAGAGCTCCCTCTAACTACTTCCTTCACCACCCAACCCCACTACAATCTTTCCTAGTGTGGTCTGGGTGTCCCGGCACCGATCTGCACTCAGCTTACCAGTGAGTGGGATACTACACCCTAACAGGGATGCAGTTCCCCTGTGGTGACTGGACCCGCAGGGGCGCCACATATGTGTTTTACCTGTCACAAGCTAAAAGGTGAGTTTTTTTTCCCGGATCAAAAGGAGGATTTGAACAAATAAATACTGAATAATCAGGGGAGGAGTAATAAAATAAGCAAAAAACTGTCCACTTTTAACAGGACCACTTTAGACAGCTTTACCAACTGAATCCACAAGAGGGCACAACTAATGCCAAATTCACACATACAGATGACTAAATTCAGCTTTAGGCTGCGGTCACCGAGAGTATATACTGTATATATACACCAAATATGTATATATATATATCTACTCCATAATTGCAAAATCGTGTCGGACCCCGAAAACGCCGTGGCTATGTCACTATGTGACGTCACCACGCGCGAGCAATGGCCGCGAAGCGGCCATTGCGAGTCGCTGGCCGAAAATAGAACCAGAGGCTCGGCCACAAACTTAGCGATTTACCGCTGAGGTAGCGCGAGCAATGGCCGCGAGGCCATTGCGAGTCGCTACCTCAGCCGCCGCACTTGCCACTATACTTTCAATGGGGATTTATTGCGAGTCGCTATTACAGCGCACACAATAATAAACAACAACTACTACTACTACTACTACTCGCACAGACCCCCCCCCCTCAATGGCCGCACAGACCCCCCCTCAATGGCCGCACAGACCCCCCCCACCCCTCAATGGCCGCACAGACCCCCCCACCCCTCAATGGCCGCACAGACCCCCCCCCAATGGCCGCACAGACCCCCCCCTCAATGGCCGCACAGACCCCCCCCTCAATGGCCGCACAGACCCCCCCCCTCAATGGCCGCACAGACCCCCCCCTCAATGGCCGCACAGACCCCCCCCTCAATGGCCGCACAGACCCCCCCCCCTCAATGGCCGCACAGACCCACCCCTCAATGGCCGCACAGACCCCCCACCCCTCAATGGCCGCACAGACCCCCCCACCCCTCAATGGCCGCACAGACCCCCCCCCAATGGCCGCACAGACCCCCCCCCTCAATGGCCGCACAGACCCCCCCCCCCTCAATGGCCGCACAGACCCCCCCCCCCCCTCAGTGGCCGCACAGCCCCCCCCCCTCAATGTCCCAAAGTCAGCTGTTCAAAGCATTGAACGCGCCCCAATAAGTATTGAACGCGCCCCAAAAAGCATTGAACGCGCCCCAATAAGTATTGGACCCCCCCAAAAAAGTATTGGACCCCAAAAAAATTATTGGACTCCCCCAAAAAGTAGCTATAACTACTATAATCAAATTAATGCACGTTCTAGAATCCCGATGCATTTGCATCGGGCTCACAGCTAGTATATATATATATATATACAGTACAGACCAAAGGTTTGGACACACCTTCTCATTCAAAGAGTTTTCTTTATTTTCATGACTATGAAATTTGTAGATTCACACTGAAGGCATCAAAACTGTGCATTAACACATGTGGAATTGTATACTTAACAAAAAAGTGTGAAACAACTGAAAATATGTCTTATATTCTAGGTTCTTCAAAGTAGCCACCTTTTGCTTTGATTGCTGCTTTGCACACTCTTGGCATTCTCTTGGTGAGCTTCAAGAGGTAGTCATCGGAAATGGTTTTCACTTCACAGGTGTGCCCCTAATGAACCTGTCCAGTAAAAGCATAGCCCGAGAGCTGGTGTGGCGCCCCGCAACGAGTGCGTCACAGGAGGGTATTGCAGCCATAAATGCAGCCGCAATATTCTCCGACTCAGCAGTCATATGGTTAACTGAGAGATCCAAAACCCTACATGCATCACTTAACATAGAGGGCCAATCCAAGGTCCTGGTGGGCGGAGTGCAAGGGTAGTGTAGGAGAAGTACAGACACTTAGACTAGAGAGTCTGGGAGAGTCTAGACAAGAGAGAGACACAGACTTGAACTTGGAGTAGGAGCGGGGGCTCTGCACCTCGTGCAGCCCCCGGGCCGTCACCGGTCGGGTGTTGGCACCTGAGGCCTCAACAACCGGGATCGGGCATCACCAACCACGGGTTCCAAAAGACCCCCGTGCCCAACTTACAGCCGGTTCACTGGTACCGAAGCTGGCAGCAGTTCACCTCTGCTATGCGAACCAGGAGCGTGGAGGAGTATCTTTACAGGAGCACCCCACCACCAGCCAAATTCCAGTCATCTAACCAGCGGTGTACCCACCGAGGACCCAAGGCTCCCCAGAACATCCATAACGTACATCTTGGATAGGGATTGAAGCAGCCTCCCCGTACCCGACCTGGTATTCCTGGGCGACAATGGCAAATACTTAACTAGAATGGAGGAACACTACGGATCTCTGAGGGACACCTACCACTGCTGAGTCCGCCCGGTCTACTACCCGTTAATTTTATGCCATGTGCTGCCTGCTGGTTACAGTAAAGACCCGTTACAGAGACTTTCAGTGTCCGTGCTTCCTTATGATTGCATCCGTACGCACACAAGGTAACCGCAGCTGCCGCACAACATCTTAAGCAGCTCCAGCCTCCGGGGATCACCGCTCAGCCTGTGGGGAGCGTTCCATCTTGCTGCTATCCATCCCCCGGAGGTTCCGCAGCGTCGGTAGGACTTACCGAACTACTCATAGGTGGCGTCACGAATAAATGAACCCCTTTAATCTGTTCCTACAAGACGTCTTCGACTTTTGATCTGCACTCAACCGGGCCTCACTACCGGCAGGTGCGGCCCACCCATGACAAGGAGGAAGGAGCTACAGCCTGTCTAAACCGGAGTCAACGGGCCTGCGGTGAGTCACTGGTCCATATCTTTGCCCTAATGGGACTGCCAATGGAGATTGTGACCGACCAGCAAAGTGAGCAAAGTGATGAAGGAGCTTTGTGAAATCCTCCAGATAGCCCAGATTCGGACATCATTTTATCCTCCGCAGATGGACGGAACACTTCAACAAGACCTTAAAGGCAATGCTCAGGAAGGTAGTGGAAAAAGATGGGCGAGACTGGTACTACCTCCTCCCATTCCTACTTTTCTCCATCAGAGAAGTTCTTCAAGCCTCCAAAGGCTTCTCGCCATTTGAGCTCCTATATGGGCGACATCCAAGAGGTCTCCTGAACATCGCCAAGGAAACCTGGGAGGCTGAGGTCATGCCGCATCGGAGTGTCATCGAACATGTCACCAAGTTACAGGAAAGAATGTCACAGGTGATGCCCATTGTGAAGGGACATATCCTCCGGGCACATGAAGCCCGGGCTACGGTGTATAACTGATTGGCGAGACTAAGACAGTTCCAGCCTGGGGACCGTGCGTTGGTGCTAATCCCCACTGTCAAAAGCAAATTCCAGGCCAAATGGCAAGGGCCGTACGAGGTGGTGGAAAAAATCAGTGACGTCAATTATAAAATCCACAAACCCAGCCGCAGAAAGGCGTACCAAGTATGCCATGTGATCTTGCTCAAGCAGTACCGGCATCGGGAACCTGCAGAAACTCCTTGCTTGGGGCCATTCCTGAAGGCAAGGTGGAGGAAGTCGCTATTGAGGAGACCCTATCGCCAGCCCAGTAGCAACAGTGTCGAGAACTACTACAGCGGAACTGGGAGCTGTTTTCAGAATTGCCGGGGTGTACTCTGGTGATAGAGCACCACGTACTCACAAATCCACAAGTGAGAGTGAATCTAAAGCCATATCGAATTCCAGAAGCACGCCCGGAAGTGATCGCGGACAAGGTAAAGAGGATGTTAGACCTCGGGGTCATAGAGGAATCAAAGAGCTGAATGTGGAGCCCTATCATTCTTGTACCAAAACCCAACGGGGAGTGGCGGTTTTGTAATGACTACTGTCAGCTGAATGAGGTGTCCAAGTGTGACGCATACCCGATGCCCCGCATTGACGAGGTCATCGAGAGGCTTGGACTGGCAAAATACATCACCACTCTTGACTTGACAAAGGGTTATTGGCAGATCCCCATGTCCCAGACGGCTAAGGAGAAAAACAGCTTTCTCAACACCAAATGGATGTTTTCAATACATCCGGATGCCCTTCTGACTCCAGGGTGCCCCCGCCACCTTCCAAAAGGCTATGGATCGGGTCCTAGCCCCCCCACAGACTGGGTTAGTCATCTTCCTAAATTTCAGGCTGTTTTGGATGCTTCTAGGAAGGCGCGATTTACTATAAATCCCAAGAAATGTGCCATTGGGAAGGAGGAGGCCAAATGTTTGGGCTATGATGTCGGGAGAGGTGATATAAAGCCACAAGTCAAGAAAGTGGAGGCAATCCAGACCTGGCTGCAACCACTCACCAAGAAGCAAGTGAGAGTATTCCTAGGCTTGGTGGGATACTAGCGGCGGTTTATCCTGAATTTTGTCATGATGGCCACGCCACTGACAGATCTCCTAAAAGGCATCAGATCTACCATGGTGAATTGGAGAGAGGAAACAGAGGCTGCATTCCAACAGTTGAAGCTAGCACTGTGCAAACAGCCAGTCCTGGTCGCACCAGACTTTAGGAAAGAGTTTGTGGTCCAGGCAGACGCTTTGGAGGTGGGGTTGGGAACCACGCTCTCCCAAGAGATAAATGGGGAAGATCATCCCATTCTGTATCTGAGCCAAAAACTTTCATCCTTTGAGAAGAAATATGCAGTAGTGGAGAAGGAGTGTCTAGCCATAAAATGGGCCATAGATACCTTAGGTATTACCTACTGGGCCGGACGTTTACATTGATGTCAGACCATGCCCCATTGAGATGGCTTAGGCAAAAGAGGGGACACAATGCCAGGGTCACTGGGTGGTTCCTGGCCCTTTAGGACTTCGACTTTCAGGTGAAGCATAGGCCGGGGAAGTTGCACGGTAATACTGATGCCCTGTCTAGACTTCCTGCCTGGTATCGGTAGGTGCCCAAACCCCCGGCTTTGGGCATAGGGGGGAATGTGTGATGGGGTTACTGGCCTTGTAGTTGAGGGGAGGTACATGTCACGGAAGTTACGTGGGATGATTTTCTCTCACTTGTAATCCGTGTGCTGTCTGTAAACCCGTTTTTTTTAATCGGCATCTTACAGCTAATCTGGTACAGCAGGCATTTACCCGCTGTGCCAGTAGTGCATAGATGTATTTGGGCCACTGCACCCACTCTTCTGGCTGCCGGCCCTTTTAAATGTTTCTGCGGCTGCTGGCTACACACAGCCATGGAGTCACTGTGGCTACAGCACACACAGTAATATAATGAACTCTGACGTGATGTCACATGCCACGTCAGAACATTATTTGTGGGTGAAGAGAGCGCACTCTGCTCTCCCGCTTTTGAAAAGTCAGCAGCTGCACCACTGCAGCATCAATTATTCACAACCAAGCGCAAACTACGTAGCAGAGATTGCTGCTCCAGTGCTCCAATGGCCATGGCAGGCACAGGATTTTAGTCATATTATGTGTAATGTAATATACACTGCTATTGTATATAGGGGCTGTATGGGCTGGGCTTCTGTATGAAGGGGACTGTGAGGACTAATGCTGGCTCTGTGTGCTCCTGTATGAAGGGGCCTGTGAGGACTAATGCTGGCTCTGTGGGCTCCTGTATGAAGGAGTGTTGGAATATGTTAAATGCAACAGCAAGTGTTGTATTGCTAGGTGTGTGCATTGTCAGTAAAGTTATTGAAAAAAAAAGGGAAATGTGGAACCCCAGGATTCGGTTGCCACAGATACACCTGGGGCAGAGTAGGATCTCCACATCAGGTAAGTCCGCACACAACACCTCCACTCCAGACCTGAAGTGAGAGCTCTACAAGCTGAGTTCAGGTGAGGTTCCCTATAAAATTCAGGTCTGGAGGCGGAGACAGCAGTTCAGTTCCAGAGAGGAATGTGAAGACATCCTGGTGACGGAGCTGCGCTAAGCCTGTACCATTGAGAGCCGTTAGCCAGCTTGAGGAACCCAAGAGCGAGGGTCGGAGGCAAAGAGTAGAGTGGAGCCATACCAGTTCACCCCAGAGGAATAGTGCTAAACCCAGACACTGGCATCCAAGACTGTGAGGGAACTAACCCCCCAGCAGTAAACACCGGAGGCCAGGGAGACTCCAGATCTCCTGGCCACAGCAGCGCCTGAAGGCACTGCAACTAAGTAGAGCCCAAGGACCACAGCAGATACAGCGGTGCCCAGCAACAGGGCTCCCGCCGCTTGCCATACAGGTGAAGATAGCAGCAGAGGGTCAGGGCCTAGCCTCAGGCAGCCTAGGATCAAAACGGACACAGCACCACAGGGAGGCCTCCCAACTAGCCAGGTGTGGAGATCCCGAACTGTTTCCAGACCACCCGGGCCTGTAACATCAGAGAAGGTACCCTGAACTATACCTGCAACATGAGTAACGGTATGGAAACATAACCCTGTGTGTGACTGGTATTGTGGCCCCTGATCCTGCTCCCTTCATAGACTGTCCTGCAACTTCTAGCTTTTACAACTGCCCTGGGGATCCACTCCACCTATGGGGAGCGTAACCATCTGGCTGCCCTACCATTACCCGGAGGTCTGACTGGCAGCTCCTGTAACCATACCAGAACCGTAGGTGGCATCACAAACTACTTTTATTTTTATTATTTTTACTGATTTTCAGAGACCACCCTGGCAACGGGACCAGGAACAGGGCCCCGTGACATCCCCTGTGAGTCAACGCCCGAAACCGAGTATCCCACGGCCCTGGGGCGGGTCAGGAAACACTCCCAGAGGTTCACACAAAGGAAATACATGTGACTGTTACCAGTTTCCTGTGTCTG
Organism: Allobates femoralis; assembly: GCA_033576535.1. NCBI lineage: Eukaryota > Metazoa > Chordata > Amphibia > Anura > Aromobatidae > Allobates > Allobates femoralis. The sequence continues at coordinate 362,116,504 of JARQOC010000001.1, forward strand.
TGCATGTGAAAAGAAGCACAGCAGCTTGCTGATGCTGCAAAGGGACATTTAAGATGTATATTCCTGTTTCCACAAAGCCCTTCATATCTGTACCTGTTTGTTGCTAATTAAAGCTACGTTCTGTTGTCAACACGCTTTCAGTGTATCCTGAATAATCTGCTGCCAACAAGGGGCCTGTGAGGACTAATGCTGGCTCTGTGGTCTCCTGTATGAAGGGCATGTGATGGCTAATACTGCCTGAGTGTGCTCCTGAATGAAGGGGCCTGTGGAGGCTAATATTGTATTATATAGGGGCTGTGTGGGCTCCTGTACATAGGGGCCTGTGGGGGCTATTACTGAATATATCAGGCCTTTGTGAAGCTAATTCTGCATAAATATGTCAGAAAAAACATACTTTCTTGGGATTTAGCTGCATGATACACTAGTAGTACAAGCAAGTCTGTGATGCCTTCTTCCCACCAACTCCCCTTGAGTAATAGGTCTCTCTCTATACATGCATGCAAGAATAGATCTGTCAATCACTGACAGCTGATGGGGAGAAGCTGCCAAAGGCACACCTGTCTGACTAGATTTATAAAAGCTCAGTTCTGGTGGCTTCAAAAGTATGTTTGACTCTGTAATGTTGCAGCGTGTCAGAGTGACACATACATGGCTGAAATCATAAAGCCAGTTCCTTATATATGCTTTCGATGGTTTGTGCAGCATGGATCAGTTGTCAGATTCCCTTTACAGTAGCTGTAGCTGTAAAAAATAATGAAAGCACTGCATGCCAACATTAATACATGTACTTTAAAGGGAATATCACCCCATTTGATATGTGACTGATATCAGATGCCTTTTTGAGGAAAAATCATCTTTAATCGTTCTATGTACATGAGGTCTTCTAGACTGTGGGGCAGATGCTGCCTGGAAGATAACACTGCCTTCTTGTCTCACTAGTTTAGCTGTTAACTCCCATCAGTGTCACAGTATCCCTGTAACATCTAGCTGTTGTCTGAAATCCATCGTCATTATAATAGACAATGTTCCATTTGAGTGTTCTGCCCTCCATTGGCTTTATGTTTCTTCTAATACAAACTTTATTAAACATATGCGTCTTATGGTTCCTTCATAGGGTGGCATAGCATTGCCAACCTCCCTGTTCAATTCCTTAATGATTAGGCAAAGAGCTCATGAAGCATTCTGTCTGATCATTTAGAGTACTTTCCAGATGTTCATATATTTTGTAAGAAAGGAGATCCAGCAAGGAAGTTCCGGTATTTTCTTCTTTTATTAAATTTATAAAAGTGGATACATCCAACAAAGAAAGGCAGTGCCGGTGTACAAACAGGCCAACGTGTTTCGATGCACTCAGGTCTTAGTCATGGCTCATTTTGATAATACGGAAGTGTGCATATATACACTCCCCCATGTTCATCACAGGTGTTAAAAATCTGCCCCATAGTATACAATTGAATTAAATTAAATAAACAGTAACATAATAACACAATCATAATAAAGTATTATGAAATACTCTGCTCAAATCACGTAACAATTGCAGGATAACATCATGTCTAATGTTTAAACCTAGTGGGATTCTAGTGCCCAAACTAAAGATCCAAAAACTTTCTTTTTGTAATAGCATACGTCTCTTGTCTCCTCCCCTGAAAGAGTTAACTATCCTGTCAATGCCGCAGAAGGAGAACGTAATTGTGTTGCCTCCATGCACTGAAGCAAAGTGTCGGGATGCAGATGATATATTAACCGCATTAGTACTGGTGGTGTCAGATAGGTGTCTGCAAATCTGTCACTTTAGTTCTCCAGATGTGCATCCCACATATTGTAATTTATATTCCGTACACTAGGTCAGGTATATCACATTAGTACTGCAGCAATTTAGGAAAGTGTTGATGTAATATGTGTTCCCATTGCTAAAGGATCTAAAAGTGCGGCTTTTTTGTACATAATTACATGCAGTGCATCTTGTATGTCCGCACTTATAGAATCCTTGCAATGACAACCATGTATTTGTCTCCTTTCTACTTGCAGTAGTAAAGAAGCTAGGGGATAGGATATTGCCTAAGGTAGGCGCTTTCCTAGCACTGAACCGGACCTGAATTTCAGCCTCCAGCGCGAAACGGTGTGCCGTCGTCCTTCACTGCACCCATTCCCTCCCTGCATTATGTACCCGAAATTTGGAATAAAACTTCCTGACACGCATCGATGACTGGTGAGTGCTTTTTTTTCACCTTTTTGTTGCTACGTCCACTAGTATCATTACTTCTAAGGACCACACGATAAAAAAACAAAACAAGAAGCTCAATCCTGATAGAAATCCCAAACACAAGGGGCAGAGCAAGACATTCCCATCCAAAACACTTGAGATACTTGTAATACAGCTAAAGATCCAAGTTGTCAAGGCATCGCAATCACAGCATTCAACACCCATTCCTCCAAAGATATTATTCAATTCTTCATTTTTAGATTTAGTGATCATGCTTATACGTTTTTAAACTTTGTAAACATTGGTTGTAAATTAAATCCAAATAAAATTGTAGTGTTGTACTTACAAATCACGTGAATGAATTAATTCTTATTCGTTCATAAGTGCCAACATCAGTAGTGCTGGGTCCTAATCTGATATATCCACAATTATATTGTACTGGGAGTGAATAGTATGCAGCTTCAAAATGAACACAATTACTGTGTATGTGCCACAATACATGCCCCTCTCCCTGTTTTTACATTTATGAGGTATATCATTCTGTAAATCCTATGCGCCGTCACCCTCCTTACTCCACCGATAGGGAAGGGGGGCCCATTTAGGACATTGCTATGGAGCCCCATGATTTCCATGTACGCCCCTGGTTTGAGCCATTCAAACTGTAGAAGCCTCATTGCTATTTTAAAATGACCTGGTTCATGGGATTTTCAACAGGTGCTACTGGTATTACTGTAACCACAGTAGGAGCAATAAAACTGCTGTCAGGCTCAGGGCTATATCTCCTACAGATACAGCCTCCGACCACACAGTATCACACTCGTGAAGAGTGAAAAAATATGGGTCCTACTGGCTAGCAATAGCTATTAGGAAATGTAATACACATTTTATATCCTCGAACATGGGCAAAACACCTACAATGGCATATCAATATCAATTAACTAACAGTCATATTTATAGGATTTATTTTTTTACTTCTATAGTAAATACCTATGGGGATCATTGCATGGAATCCAATTGACCTCAGGCTCGGGTATATCTTCCAGAAAAGGAAATACAGTTTCTCTGCTTAAACCAAAACAACATATGGCATATTCTGGTGTGACTATGATGTGTGCTCCCTGCAGAGGCAAAAACATATTAAACTTTAGGAGAACAGGCTAAAAAGTAATATATACCGTACATTTTAATGCAGTGTGGATCATAAAGCAAAATAGTGACATGTGAAAACAATATATTTTGAATTATTCCAGGATTTATTCAATAATTAATCCAACAAAATATACAGTGCCCATATAACCAATGTAAAAAGTGTATGCATCCCATGTATGTATCCCTAAGGCTAGGGTCACATTAGCGCTAAATACTAACGTTTTGCACAAGTGCAAACTGTGAAAGATATTAGCTTTAACGCCTCCCTAGGCTCCCATGTTAAAAAAGTCTTGCAAAAGTGCAATGTGTTTAACGCTATGCGTTTTTTGCAAAAGCCACAAAAAACGTGGTTTTGCAAAAATACATGCGTTTTTTAACATGGGCTCCTACGGGAAACGCATTTGTTAACGCATGTTTCATATACGTACCATGCATTAATGCATGCGTTAACACTAGCATTAAAATTGCATTCAAATGGTAACAGAAAAAAAAACACCTAGCCTTAACGTAGGTTTCCCAAAAACATCCCTCCAAGTGTGACCCTAGCCTTACCGGGTTTGTCCAGGCTTGGGGCGCAAGTCTGCAATCACTCAAAGTGACTGCCGACATGTTGTGAATCCTAACAGCATGCAGTGTGCATGCTGTCAGGAATCCCTGCTGCCGGGAGCAATTTACAAATTTCCAGCCACATTCCAACTAGACATGTCCAACCTTACTCAATTCACTAGTAATGACTGAGGCCAAACATGTCTAGTCAGCATTTATGGAAATCACATACTTGCAGTCACAAATTTTGTAAGACACATCATTATCCAACACACACTTCATTAAGGGCCGCTTTACACACACCAACTTCTGTGACCAATTTCTGAACATATCTCTGGTTGCAGTGAAATCATGGACACATTGCTCTATTTTGTATACAGCCACAAAATGAAACAATGTGTCCATGATTTCACTGCAACCAGAGATCTGTTCAGAAGTTGGTCACAGAAGTTGGTGTGTGTAAAGCGGCCCTAAGACTGATGTACAAAATGCCAGTCCACATGAATCAGCATAATTATTGACAGCTATCAATAATTATGCTAATCAATGTACCATGTACATATACCATGTACATATACATATATGTACCATGAGTTAACGCATGCGTTTCCCACATGTTTTCCCACATGTCACATGTTTTAATTTCCATGTACCACCACCAAAAGTGTACTCCTATCAGGGACTGACATATATTTTTTGCCCTTATTTCCATTATATTTGTGGTGAAAATTTGAATGGCTTTGTAGACAATGCTTGGCATGTGATGTCTTGTTCAAAACTATACCCACTTTTCAAAAAATTCGGAGAATCTTCTGGAAATAGTGTAAAAAGTGTAAAAGTTACAAAAATTAGCACAACCTTGAGTGGCGCAAAAAATTGCCACATTTCAATCAGTTTTATATCAGAATTTTGGCAGGAGTTTTCAAAACTGGATTCTCCCGGATTGTACCGGTCCGGTGCAATCCGGCGCCCCATAACATGGGGCTCTATGGTCCCGGATTGCCCCGGACTGGGGCAATCCGGTTTTCTATTTTTGACCTTCCCGCCTGGATTTTCAAATGAACAGCTGACTCAGGTCAGCTGTTCATTTGAAGTAGCAGTGCTGGCAGGGTTCATGTGAGTTCATGCTTGCCTGCATGAACTCACATGAACTTTCCCAGGGTGCACAGCTCTGCTACATCTCTGGTGGAGGTTCTCTACCAGAGATGTATGAGATCTAAAGAAGAACCCTGGATTAGACTACGTCAGACGGAAGAGGATTTTTTAAAATAAAGATGGAGTCCCTAAGTGTCTTTTTGTTTTGTTTTTTCAAATAAAAATATTTTTTTTCTCTGTGTTGTGTTTTTTTTAAAAATTCACTAGAAATTCATGGCGGTCATGTCTACTATTGGCGTGACCGCCATGAATTTCGGGCTTAGGGCCAGCTGATAATATAAAGCTGACCCTAACCCCTCTATTACCCAGTGAGCCACTGCACCAGGGCCCTGGAAGAGTTGGGTGTTCAGCGCCAGAAAATGGCGCTTCAATGAACGCGCCATTTTTTGGGGCGGCTGCGGGCTGCCATTCGCAGCGGGTGGTGACCAGAAGGCTGGGGCCTCCCTGCGCTGCGGATTCCAGCCCCAGCTGCCTAGCTGGACCTGGCTGGACATAGAAATCGCGCGGAGCCACGCGCATTTTTTTTAAAAATTATTTTATGAAATTCATGAAATAATAAAAAATAAAAATAAGGGCTTCCCAATATTTCTGTGTCCAGGCAGGTTCAAATAGTCAGCTGGGGGTTGGGGGCAGCCCGTTGCCGCCTGCTGTATCCGGCTGGCATACAAAAATACGGCGAAACCCACGTCAAAATTTTTCTGAAAAATCCATTAAACAATCCTCTTAAAAAAGGGACTGCATCTTTATTAACCCATCAACCAAATTTAACTGTAATCTGTATGGGTTTCCCAAGAATACATATTTAATCCCAGTAAAGATGTGTTTGTTCCTCCATATACATCCTCACTACTTTAATTTTCTGAGCTAATGAATTTTGGGTTTTCATTGACTGTAAGCCATAATCATCAACATTTACAGAAATAAACACTTGAAATAGATCACTCTGTAATGACTCTATATAATATACTAAGTATTCACTGATCTCAGGGAGACCAGTCAAGGAAAACACTGCAGGCAGCCGGCTTAAGCGCTCAAACACAGTGAAATCTATGATGCATTGCACCCTGGGAATTTGAATATGCAAACGTAGTCTGGAGCCTCAATTAAGAGTCTCCACACTGATGAGGGGCAATACCCCGAAACAGCTGTCTGTGGATGGATACCTGGCTCTGTTAATTCCCTTGTCATATCCTTAACTCGTAACTGAGTGGGATGTTGACTAAAAGGGCCACTTAATATGGTGGTTATGGTGGACTCCACAAGGATTCCACCCCAGGGCTAGGTCCTTCCCTGGAGAGATATCTGGCTAGTCCCGTGTTTGAGACTCTTAATTGAGGCTCCACGGACTACGTTTGCATATTTCTATATAATATACTAGCTGTACTACCCGGCTTCGCCCGGGTTAGTAATTGCTGTTAACAAAATAGAGTGTGTTAACAAAAATGTATTCTGCACACAAAAGCCACAAAACAAATAGATAGAAATGTAATTATTAAAAGGCAAAAACTAAGCTACTAGAAGCATTTCACAACATATATTTCAACACAACAGATATTCCACACAGATTTAACTAAATTGGCCAAGTAATGTGAAGTAATCTTCTACTCCTTATTCAAGAGCCTTTTGATGCAAAGATGAACAGATTTTTGGATGTTCCAACTCTTGAACAGGCCACATAAAGTTGACCATGTCTGCAAGCCTCGCTTCCCTCTCCTCAGAAAGTTCATTGGCCCTTGAATAAGCAGCTCTTGTTTTCATGTCTGCAAGCCTTGTTTCCCTCTCCTCAGAAAGTTCATTGGCTCTTGAGGAAGCAGCTTTTGTTTTCATATCTGCAAGCCTCGCTTCCTTCTCCTCAGAAAGTTAATTGGCTCTTGAGGAAGCAGCTCTTGTTTTCATGTCTGCAAGCCTCACTTCCCTCTCCTCAGAAAGTTCATTGGCTCTTGAGGAAGCAGCTCTTGTTTTCATATCTGCAAGCCTCGCTTCCCTCTCCTCAGAAAGTTCATTGGCCCTTGAGGAAGCAGCTTCTGTTCTCATGTGTCAGCATTGCTTCTCGGTCTTTCCATTTTTCATTGGCCCATAATACAGCTTTTCTTTTCACATCAGCTGACAATTAGTGCCAAGGAATTCCTTTTCTTATGAGGCATTATTGTGGTAAAAATAGTCTGTAACTGGCAGTTTCTATATGTTCTCACACAGAGGTAATTGACTCAGATTTTCCACCAACACACCCTAACTGACATCCTATTATCTCACACAAGCTTTGTTATACTTAGAATATCCTTTGTTGCCTATATTAACCAATTAATTAACTGTAACAAAATAGAAGCTGAGCTGTGTTTGGTTGCTATTGGCAGCCTGATAAATCCCCAAGCAACAGGAAGCCCTCCCCCCTGACAGTATATATTATCTCACACATACATATAATAGACAGGTCATGTGACTGACAGCGGCCGTATTTCCTATATTGTACATTTGTTGTTCTTGTAGGTTTGCTGCTTATTAATCAGATTTTTATTTTTGAAGGATAATACCAGACTTGTGTGTGATTTGGGGTGATTATGTGGCGAGGTTGGTGTATGTGTGGTGAAATGTGTGCTGAGGGTGGTATATGTGTTCAAGCACGTGGTAGTGTGTGGCGCATTTTGTGTGTGTGTTCATATTCCCGTGTGTGGTGAGTATCCGATGTCGGGGCCCGACCTTTACAACTGTACGGTATATACTCTTTGGCGCCATCACTCTCATTCTTTAAGTCCCCTTTTTCACATCTGGCAGCTCTCAATTTGGCTCCAACACTTTTCCTTTAAATTTTTCTTTATTATGTAGATAGGGGTCAAATTGTTTGGTGAATTGGAACGCGCGGGGTTAAAATTTCGCCTCACAACATAGCCTATGACGCTCTCGAGGTCCAGACTTGTGACTGTGCAAAATTTTGTGGCTTTAGCTGCGACGGTGCAGATGCCAATCCTGGACATACATACATACACACATTCAGCTTTATATATTAGATGCGTTTCAATTTATGTTTTGTATTACTGAAATTAAATAACTTTTTGATATTCTAATTCATTGAGATGCACCTGTAGATGTTGTTATTCTCTATTCCTCTGTTTTAACTAAAAAAAATGTTTAAAAATGTTTTTGCTAGAACTATTTTAGGATATGTGTCTTTTAAAACGCTGGCGTACATGCTCAGATTTTTCAAGGCAAAGCCACTTCAGGTAAGAGCTGCCAGTCCTTTTCCTGAATTGCCTTTATTGGTGTTTTTTCTATCGGTCTTGCCATGGCTCCATCAACATTGTATTATTTCAATGATTTATATTAACTACCAAGCAGCTCCCTAGTAAAAGTTGCTCGGAAAATGAACATGCTACTGCATTTAATTGTTTCACGTTTACCAAGCCCTGAAACAGTTAAAAGAAGTAATAAAATAATGAACAAGTGCACATCAATGTTATTTTACTGTGCATTTGACTCGCCTCAGGCGGGGACCGTGGGGTACTTGGAACCGGGCCCTCTCGTCGTCGTCTGGGCTGCGGGATGTCATGGTGGCGTGACCCGGTCCATGATCCCCTCATCGGGCAATCCGTTAAAAAAGGGAAATTGAAAAAGGGATAAAAGAAAAATCTAAAACTAAAATAAGAGTTTTTGTCGTGACGCCACCTGTGGAATGCGGCCGGTATAGCCGCTGTTGCAATCGGGACCTCTGGGGATGATGGGAGTAGCAGCTCTGGCACAGTTCAGGGATACTCACAGGCAGGCTCCTGCTGCCGGCTTGGCGATTCAGTCTACCTCTCCTCAGGCACAGAAATAACAGTCTCACACAGTGCTGAGCTGCAACCCAGTTTACTTAGCTTTCTCGGTAGGTGTTCAAGTTACAAGACAGTGCACTCACTACTTCGGTAGTCTTTCAGCAGGCGGAATGGTTCATCCAAGTCAACCCTTTTGTGTTCCTTTCCATGGGCTTCTCTTCCTTACTCTTCTGCATGCAAAGCTATGATGCTGCAGCCGCGAGCTTTTGTTGGGCGACCTACCTGGTCCCCTGGCTCTAGTATGGTAGCCTTCCCTTCACTGTGCTGGGTTTTGTGTCACGGGACATAAAGACCCCACAACCCACCGGTATTGTGGTTGGAGCATGGAGTGTTCTAGCCACCTCAGAGTCGGCACCCTGGTTTCTGTCCAGTCCTTCAGCTTTCTCGCTAATTCAGGTGCACATCTGGATTGCTCACTACCTGTGTCCATAGGACTCCTTCTATCTCTCTCTACGGTCTGTAGCCCAGGACCTGGAACAGCCTTTGGATGGTAAAAACCGCCGGGTCCGTGTCCTTTCAGTCTCGTGTAGTGATGGTGTTCTCTCCTCTTCTATTCAACTCACTTGGCTCCAACTGGCTAACTGACTGAACTGAACTACTCAACTAACTGAACAACTTCCTGTGGGGTTTTCTGGTTTTGTTTGCTCCCCTGACCGCTTCCTGTCTAACTTTTCCATCTTCCACTTGTCTCCTCCAGCCATCCCGTTGCTGGGCATAGAGTCCCTAGTATTGTGATCTGAGTGTGTTGGGTGTGTGTTTGGGTGACTGGACTTACTGATCCCGGGTGCTGCAACTTCTAGTGGTGTGCGCCACACATTATGTTTATTTTTTGTGGTGATTTTTCACACAGTTCCAGGCAAAATCTGCCTGAAAAAGACACTGTGTGCATATACCTTAAGCCTATCTGCACACTACATCTCATCTTCTAAAGGGACTCTGTCAGGTAATTTTTCAGTATGATACTAATAGTACCCTTGAATAGTGCCTGGGCAGACCTTTTAAAAACATGTAAAATAATTATTGTACTGTTTGTAGTTTCCATGCTATAAGCATGTTCACAACCTGCAGGTGGTGCATTAGTCCTCTCCATTACTTCACAGCCGATTAGTCCAGCTGTGTAAATGTTATTTAAATAACCACATTCACCCAAGCTGGTCTTCTGTCCCTCCCCTCTGTGTATGTGCTGAAGAGATCAGAGTTGCAGCTAAGCACACACCTTCCCCTCCTTTCTCCTCTGTCTGCAATGAGTCACACAGAATAACAGATTACAGGAGGCCAGGGTAGTGTACTGATACATGAATATTCATTCATTGAAGAGTGGGCGCTAGAGAACTCACTGTGATTGACAGTAAGAATAAGTCTTTAATTTAGAAGTTTGCACAGGATAGGATGGAAGCATAAATAGTAGAAATACATGAAAAGAGAGAACTTGGAGAAAGGAATTAGAAAATGATATGTTACATATGGATTTTTGACCTGACATATTCCCTTTAAATACTGATGCAGCTGCTGAGCTTTTCACAGTGAAGTCGCTTCAGGAAAATTATTTTGTTGCCACTCTTGCAGAGATTCCACCTCTGGTAAATAGAGGGAGCTGCACTTGAGTGGAAGCCACCTGAAGAATGAGCTTATCACTTCTTTTAGTCACACCAAGTGAGGTCTGCTGAGTGGGCGAGGGCCGCAATTTAAGTGTGGGCGGAAAAATAATTGTACAGTTTTACACAATATTATAGTTTAACATAAAAGCATATTTTGGTCTTTTTTGCTTACTAATTTTACATTGTTTTTCTGCTTTTATCTGCACTGTTTATCCTCATTTAAAGCAAATCTATCATGTCCCCTAAGCCCTCTAAACTATCAGCAGGCATATGTATGTGTGGCACCCCACTACGTAGGTGCCACAAAAGGGGTACTGCACCCAGAAAAGCAGTGTAGTACTCCACTGCAATTGGGACTATGGTCACTAGCTGGAACCCTAGAGCAGTACTCACACACTAGAATAGTGGGTGGGAGGGACCCCGGGATGGTCTTAGCAACCTCTAGAGGGAACCAAAGAGCTCAGTCGGAGAGTAGATTAAATGTGTGTGGAGAGAAGATGGAGTAGCAGTTGGAGACAGGCAGCCAGCCTGAGAGGAAGCAAGAAGGGTCTCCTCAACTGAGGGGCCCTGAACCAAGGCAAAGATCCCAGAAACAGAGGGAATGAACAGAAGCTCAGGAGAAGAGCTAGTTCAAGAGAGAACATGGGTACCGAAGCCCGTAACAGTGAGATCCTTTAAGGCTCACACAGAATCCGATGTACGGGGATATTACAAATACAGCCCAGTCTTCTGAGCGAGTCAAAGCTAAAAAGGGAGCCAGAGAAGATAGGAATCACAGGACGCTGCTTACAGCTTAACAGAAGGTTGTCCCGGAACCGCAAAGGAGAGTGAACACAGAGAAAAGGAGCCAGAGGTCTGATCATCTTTAGGAGACAGACTTCATTGCCACTGGGAGGCAAAAGGGAGAATGGAACAAGAAAAGGAACATAAGGAGGGTTCCATTGACCGCCAGAAATCCCAATTGCAGCACCTGGAGCATTTGCCAACATACCACCTGACTAACTGCTGAACTGAAATGCTGATGGAAGTTTTCCAGTAAAGTTACCCGGTGAAGTGAAGTCCCGACTCTGTTGCATCCTTTCCATTTTAAACTGTTTGCCTTACAACATCACTGCCCCGGTGGTCCAGTCCACCTGCGGGGACCAAAACATCTAAGCCGCAATACTACCAACCACTAGAGGACTGTGGCGGCGCTGGTGAGCATCACCAGACTCAGCAGGTGGCGTCACGGAGACAAAAACTTGTAAATAACCATATTTTCCCCCATTTCAGTTGACCCCCAGGGGCACGGTCTCGGGCAGGCCACCCGTGACGTCCCTAGAAGGACCCAAAACAGCCCGAAAGTCGAGTACCTGAGCCCTGGGGCGAGTCAACTTCTGGCGTCACAAACAGGATATCGTGCTTGGTACCACCGGGTACTGTGTGCTTTGAACTGGACTTAAATTGACTTTTTCTGCCTTGTACGGTGCCGAAAATGGGTTCCCGCCATTATCGCCCGAGGACCCAAGATGTCGCCGACGCCATGAAGTAAACAATATGTGCAGGTCCGGGAGAGTGCCTCGGCTTCTAGAAGAAGGAGGGCCTAGCCAGAGGCGCGAAATAGTGTGGCCGCCCCGATTGCCATCAATCAATCAGGGAGGCGGCCCACAGGAAGTTCCCAGGGAGTGCCCGCCCATGGCTGTACAAACCGGAAGAGAAGGACAGATGCCATCAGACTCCTTTGTACCCGGCAGCATGGCAGCACCCCAATGGAAAGATGTCATCCGCGAGCTAGAGGAGCAGACCCGCGCTGAGAGAGGCGATCCAGCAGCAGCGTCCCTGTTGACCATCGAAGGGGATGCGGAGTATTGGCGGGATGCATTCCTCCAGCTCCGGCAGGACATGGAGCAAACACTCACGTGGGTGTGCAGACGGTGGAGCGCTGAGAGGATGTTCGAGCTGTCGGCAAGAAGGACGGCCCGCGAGGCGCGGGAAGCAGTAGTCGCCGTCAGAGCCGTGGAGCAGTATCGAGCCTCCCTTCCACCACCAGCAGAGACCCGGGATGCGGGGACGCAGACGGATTCCCCTACACCACCACCATCCCAGGCCAGCAACAGCCTCCGGCTGGAGACTGCACCTACACCTGCATCTGCACCTAAACCTACCATTCTGGACGTGGAGATCGAGGGGCTCTACGAGGAGCCCGAATACTTTGAAGACGACGACTTCGAGGAACCGGCTGGAGCCTCAGGAGGAAGCACCCCGGAAGCGGCATGGTGGACAGCTTGGCAGCAGCACTGCCAGGGAGTCCCCGCCATATTGAATGCCGCAGAGGTATGTGCTACCCTTACACATCACAGCAGCAGCACTTCACCGTCACCGCCCCCATATCAGCAAAGCACCCGGTTGTCCCAGGATGAGAGGAGCCAGGTAGCCAGACACAGGGAAAGGGAGGACTGGTACCAGAGGGAGCGCACTACTAAGAGACTAAGGGATGAATCCCGCGCTCAGCCCCCACTGCCAATGGAGCTACGTAAGACTGGCATGGTAGTCTCCGTTTACCATAAAGATGGTTGGGGATTCTTAAGAGAGCCAGGACTACTAGACGATATTTTCTTCTCCCAGCGAGATGTTGAATTCTTTTTAAGGAAAGGACACCTCCGGCGTGATCTATATTGAGCTGAGCAGGTCACATACGAACGGTATCCTGCCCCATTGGGATGGTTCGCTATCCGCATTTCAAGAATAGATTGAATATAGACTCCCGATGAGAGACACTGTTACCTTGTATATAGCCCCTATTACTTGAGAACTTTTAGAATGAAGAGTGTGTCCCTGACGACCCTGAGACTTTTTTTTGAACACTTTTCCCCTGTTATACTCTGATGATGAGTGAAGAGTGGCCCAGCGGTGATAACGCACACTGGACTGCGTAGGACTAAAGATTACCGCTGGGCCGCATGCTGGAGACGGTCCTGTTGGGCCAGAGTAATAATGTGTTTTATAGATGTAATGTTTTAAGATATGAGCCCCCCCCCGGAAGGGGAAGAAATTTAAATATTCATGCATTGTATATAGTTTACCCATTGATGATTGTTTAAATATAAAATGTTTTTCACTTCGCGGGGACGAGCATGTTCAATCAAGGGAAAGTGTGGCGCCCCACTACGTAGGTGCCACAAAAGGGGTACTGCACCCAGAAAAGCAGTGTAGTACTCCACTGCAATTGGGACTATGGTCACTAGATGGAACCCTAGAGCAGCAAGCACACACTAGAATAGTGGGTGGGAGGGACCCCAGGATGGTCTTAGCGACCTCTAGAGGGAACTAAAGAGCTCAGTCGGAGAGTAGAGTCAGTGTGTGTGGAGAGAAGATGAAGTAGGAGTTGGATACAGGCAGCCAGCCTGAGAGGAAGCACAAAGGGTCTCCTCGGCTGAGGGACCCTGAACCAAGGCAAAGATCCCAGAAACAGAGGGAAGGAACAGAAGCTCAGGAGCAGAGCTAGTTCAGGAGAGAACATTGGTACCGGAGCACGTAACTGTGAGATCCTTTAAGGCTCACACAGAATCCAATGTACGGGGATATTACAAATACAGCCCAGTCTTCTGAGCGAGTCAAAGCTAAAAGGGAGCCAGAGAAGATAGGAATCGTAGGACGCTGCTTGCAGCTTAACAGAAGGTTGTCCCAGAGACCGCAAAGGAGAGTGAACACAGAGAAAAGGAGGCGGAGGTCTGATCATCTTTAGGAGACAGACTTCATTGCCACTGGGAGGCAAAAGGGAAAAAGGAACAAGAAAAGAAACATAAGGAGAGTTCCATTGACCGCCAGAAATCCCAATTGCAGCATCTGGAGCATTTCATTTGACAATATACCACTTGACTAACTGCTGAACTGTAATGCTGATGGAAGTTTTCCAGTAAAGTTACCCGGTGAAGTGAAGTCCCGACTCTGCTGTATCTTTTCCATTATAAATTGTTTGCCTTACAGCATCACTGCCCTGGTGGTCCACTCCCGCCTGCGGGGACCAATCCATCTAAGCCGCAATACCACCGACCACCAGAGGACTGTGGCAGCGCTGGTGAGCATCACCAGACTCAGCAGGTGGCGTCACGAAGACAAAAACTTGTAATTAACCATATTTCCCCCCATTTCAGTTGACCCCCAGGGCCACGGCCTTGGGCAGGCAACCCGTGACATCCCCAGAAGGACCCAAAACAGCCCGACAGTGGAGTACCTGAGCCCTGGGGCGCGTCATATGAGTCAAAATTCCCTGACTAGCCATCCCTGTCTGATGATATTCTCCAAATCCAATGCTTTAAAAAAATATTTTTATTGTTGGTTTTCCCTATGCTAATGGGGCTTTGACTAGTAAAGGATATGTTGTTTCTCCGGCTAGTCTGCCCTGTTTCTGTGTTATCACGCCACTGTGGGCATGATAATGTGGAGCCCACTGGGATGGGGTACTCGGTACCGGACCGGGGTACTGCTGGGGATATCACGGCGGTCTTGGTCTGGACCGTGTCCCGGGTTCTCACAAGTAAAAGGGAATACATACAGGGGATATGTATACAGGGGATATTGTTTGTCATGACGCCACCTACGGGTTGTGGTCAGTAAGGGGACCACCGCTGCAGTGTACGTCTGTTAGGAGGATGGATGGATGCTGCAGCAAGGTGGATGAGCCCACAGCAGGTCGGGGCAGCTCCTGACAGGGTGCAAAGTGTAATAAAAGTTCTGTATACCTGGAATCAGACACGGGAGACTGAAGCAGGCTTCACCGGGTTTACTCACAAGTTCTTTATGGTACAGTTCACAGAGTTCAGTTTTTAACAGCTTTACACAGTTAACTCCGGACACTTTGAACCCTCTGCAGCCAGGCTGTCGCTCTGAGACCCCTCACTTTTTCTCAGTAACTTTTCAGGCTTGTTCTCTCTCTCTCTCTGTTCTTCCGTGTAGATTGTATAATGGCAACTCGGTCCCTTGTATGTAGCTTCCCCCTATGTGTATGGGCGGTAAACCGGGTCTTATAATGTTGCTTAGCCTCCAATCTGTGTATTAGGAACACTAATCTGGAATCTGTGTTCCCCACCGTTTGTCTGGGAAGCCGGCGTGCAGCATCAGTCCCCCTCAGAGCCGACACTCTTGTTTCAGCCTAGCTTAGGTGTCCCTGTCTTGCAAGGGATCACCGCCTCTTTCCCACCTGTGTGGCTTCCAGGTACAATAAGGGAATCTATCCCGCTGGTAGTTCGTCGGTGCTGCCGTACTCCTCGGACCCGGTGACACCGGTCCGGTCTCTGTCCTCACTCTCCCTTGGGCTGCCGGCTATGGACGAGCTTTCTCTCCATGGATCTGAGTCACCTTGGATTCTGCTTCTCCAGGGAGCCCTATCCCTCCGGGATGTGTCACTTTGTCTGCTGTTCTTTACCTCTCGGCTCACTCTGGCCTACTAACTCCTTCCTCCTCTTTTCCTCTATTTGTACTAATCTACCATCTGACCTACCTTCCCACCCACTTTCCTCTAAACCCACCACCCCTTGCCTGCCTAGAGTCCCGGGCTCCGGGTTGGGTGCTGTGCTCCTGTGGGTGTGTGTGCTGTGAGGGTGTTTGTTGCACAAACTGTCTACCTTCTGCAGTTGCAGTTCCCTATGTGGCCACCCTGTTCGCAGGGGCAACACAATAACATGATTTCCAAGAGCTGATATCACCACCAGCTCCTGGAAATCTCTTGTCTCATGCCAGCAGCATCACTGCGCCTCTCTGTTGGGTGTACGGTCCTGGCTTCAGAAGTGCAGTGCTCATGGTAAGGAGTTTTCTGTCCTTCCATCTATGCATGGTGAGCCTCTAAATCTGAGACTGTATACTGAAACAGAGACACAGTGACGCTGCAGGTATGAGACTCGTCACCGCAAGCTCCTAGAAATAATGTTATTACACCCATAGGGGTTTGAATACATGAAAAGAGGGCAGATTAGCTGGGGAAAACAACGCCCCCTAAACTAGTCAAAGCCCTCATTAGCATTATCAAAAAAATTATGTTTTTAAACATTGGATTTGGAGAATATTATGAGACTGAGGATGGTTAGGCAGGGATTTCTGTCCCACACATGTGCTGCTGATAGTTTAGGGGACGTGACAGGTTCGCTTTAATATGTGCTATATGGGCAATGCTACCAGGTGTGCATCATGTGGGATGTATCCATGACTTGGACAGGGTATTTAACATATTCAAGGGTGAATATGTCTGTGCTCGATGTCAGCGTGTTACATATTTGGAAGCCCAGGTAATGGATCCAAATATACAACTTGCAACACTCAGGAGGAGTATTGCAAACCTGGAGAAGAGTTTATAGCTCACTAACCATGCTCTGGCTTTGGCCAGTCATATGGAAGAGGGTGGAGGTGGGCAAGGTCACAACCCAGAGATAGTTAGCCCAGCAATAGTTAAAAGAAAGGGTGTCAGGGAGACTAGTCCTGATCAGGCACAACCTACTAAATCTGTCTGTGTGCTGATATTAGAGATGCAGGCCCTGACTAGGATCACTATAGCAGGACGTTGCTTCTAGCAACCAGGAAAATGACTCCTGTGGTAAAGAGGGAAATAGGAGTGCAGCAAGGGCCAGAAAGATTTTTGTGGTAGGGGACTCTATAATTGGGTGGACAAATAGGGTCATCTGCTGCCAAATCTGTGAATGCCGAACAGTGTGTTGTCTGCAAGGTGCTCTAGTTTGACATATTGTCGAAATATTGTGAATATGCTAGACAGATTTCTCAGTGGGGCCGGGGAGAACCAAGCAGTCATGATACACATTGGTATCAATGACAAAGTTAAAGGGAGTTACAAGGTAATTATTAAAATTTATTAAGGTAATAATTGAGGCAATTAAAATTATTAAGGAAATTACTAAAAATTATTACAGAGAACTAGGAGAGAAGCTGAAGTTCAGGTTCATAGAGAAGAGGGCTGACTTCTCTGTTAACTACAGGCTGTATGGTAAGGATAGGCTGCACCTCAGTGGGGAGGGTGCAGTTTTTCTGGGGATTAAAAATGGTCAGGCGTTTGCAGGGGGTGTGAAACTGCCCCTTGGCTCCAGCCCCTAGCCACATCCTATTTGGCTCCACAATGTGAGTTTTCAAAGTGTATTATCTCGGGGTACAGGGGGGGCTCAAGGCCTGGGGGACCCCTTGCCTGGATGCAGCAGACATGCTGCTTTCAGTGCTGTAATTAGATCACCTTGTGTGGTTGGTGACAGGTCCTCTTTAAAGGGATCCTGTCACCTCCAAAACGCCTCCTAAGCTAGCAAAACAAGCCCCTGCAGCATCCTATCACTAATCTCACACTCCTTTTGTTTCCTAAAAGCATCCTGTGAAAGTCCATAAAAACGTTTTAATACTTACTCATTAGTGATTATAATTAGCAGTGACTATATTCTTTAGTCACCAAGGCGGGCTGTTTTGCAGCTCCAGGATCCACCCTGTCTGTGTGTTCTGCTGTGATGTGCAGGCATTTCCCTCCCCCCTCTTTATCACTCACAGAATGAAAATCATTAGTCCTGCCTTCAGTTTCAGTTTACAGCAGCACAGAGAGAGAGAGGGCTGGATCCTCGAGGCTGCAAAACAACACCCCCTGGTGACTAAAGAATATGGCCCCTGCTAATTATAATTCCTAATGAGTGAGTATTAAAACGTTTTTATGCACTTTCACAGGATACTTTTAGGAGACAAAAGGAGTGTGAGATTAGTGATAGGATGCTGCAGGGACATGTTTTGCTAGCTTAGGAGGCGTTTTGGAGGTGACAGGATCCCTTTAAGCCACTTTAACTTTCCCTTCGCAAAAAAATTCAATACCTTTTTACATCTTTCAATTATGGTACGTTATCTTATAAGCTAGAATTTTAGGCAAGTTAAGAGGGGAACTTGAAAGTACAAGTTTTATTGGATATTACTGTTAAATTTTAGTTTGAGTTTACACTGGCATACCAGATTACTCTTTACATCCAGTTATAATTAATAAAATATGTTCCAGAGATTTTTCTATGCAATTACAACCAAGTTATGAATATTAGTTATTGCTTTTAAAAGAAGGTGTCCAGGAAATATACAAACAAGCATTGCAAACTACAAACAAGCAGTACAAACAAGGCACTACACAGGAACATATATCTAAGATCATGAGTTCACTTGGCTTATTGGCCTCAGGTCTCTTTGACTTGACAATTTAAAAGGGGATTTTTGGTCGTGTTTTGTTTAACATCTCACGTGTCACCCATTCCCTCTGGTGTATGTGAAATAAGCACATGACCGTCATGACTTAGTTTAAAATGGCCAGAGCATTCTTTTATATATAATCACACAAAACCTGGGGTGCCCACCACAATGGCGACCCCACAATATAACTATAAACAGTTAATAGATCTAGTACAGAGGCAAATCCTCTAACCTTACATGTTTTCCTGTCCACACTGCGCTAGCCCAGAAAGAGTGGTATTACTATCCCATAATTAACACCCCTAACCATTGCAGGACCTACGCTCGCTAATTAAATTGATGTATCAAAAGCCACTATTCCCCAATAGTGCCTTCACACACAAGAACATGACCAATTAACCAGCATCTGAACCAGACTTATCCACCACTGCTGCAACAAAGATTTTTTTTATTTATTTATTCTTTATAAACATACACATACATCTATACCCATTGTGATATACCAACTGGCTATGTTGCAAGCGGCTGGTATGTGTTGCAGAGGTGGTGGCATGCTGCAGTGTAAAACCAGATAGTTTTGCTGGGACTTGTAGCACGAGAAATCTTATCTATTGTATTAAGGGTTGGTTTTATAGGTTGGTTAAAGAGCTGAGTGGGTCTGACTAACTACATACCTCCCATGGGGTGTGTCTCAGCAGATATCAGGTGACTGGTTCTGAGTCACATGTTGTATGATGTAAGCAAGATCCTGCTGGAAAGGCTGTGAAGTCCATGTGTGTTTGGAGCATGCCAGAGCTTCTGTGAGAGTGACAGATCTGAAATCCATATCTGAATATTGACTGAGAGTCAGTGGAAATCTGTATTGTTTATGTTGCTGTGGAGCCTGAAGAAATATTCAAACTTGGGTTGTGTGAAACAGCCATAGTCCTGGCAGGCTCGTAGCTGCTCCCTCTCCACCGCTCCTTCATACACTGCTTGTAGGCATTTATGTTTTTTTTAAATAAAGAAGAATATTTATAGTACGAGTGCCGCTCTCCCTTTTGGACACATCAGCCACCTTGTTGAAACCCCTGGGACATGATTTTGAGCGTGTCTTGCTACTACACCAATTTCCAATTTCAAAGACCAAAACATCAAATAACGTAAATAGGTCCCCAACTGCTTCACCTTCTCCAAATTAAAACTTTGCAACAGAGGCAGCAAGGCAATCGCCACCAATTCTCCCCTCCAAGTCTTTTCTTCATATCTTGTTTTAAAGAGGACCTGGCACCAAAGCAGGCATGGTGATCTAATTACAGCACTGGATGCAGCATGTCTGCAGGATGCAGGAAAGGGGTCACCCAGCACTTGAGCAGCCCTGTACCCCGAGATAATACAGTTAGAAAACGTACATGCTACAGCCACTAAGGAGGTGGCTAGGGGCTGCAGCCAAGGCCAGATTCACACCCCCTGCCTGTGTAATCTGCCCACCACTGCCAATCATTCTCTCCCTGTCTGCAGCATTTAAACAGAGTTTTTTTTTCTCTCCCGTTTAGCCCCTAACGGACTTTCTGGGAGGGAGAAAAACAGCCCCTAGCTGTTCCGATTTTTGCACCAAAATTAAATCGGACAAAATCGGATTGGACCAAATCGGATGCCATTTAGTGCATATCCGACCCGATCCAATGTTTTTAACATTGGGCCCTATGGAGCAGGGTCCGAGGAAACATCTGATGTGTCCTCGGACCCGATTTTACTGTGCTGAGCATGCTCAGTACAGTAAAACTGCTCCTAACTAGGAAAGCAGGGGTTTAAAAAAAAATATGTATGCTCACCTGTCCCCGAGGCCCCCGTCGTCTCCCGCACGGTCCCGCAGGCTCCCGGTGTCCTCTCGGTGTCTCCCGTGTCTGCAGAGGTCTTCTTCTACTCAACAGAACCTGCCGTGACATCACAGTCACGTGACCGTCTGTTACACCATGTTAACAGGCGGTCACGTAATTGTGACATCACGGCAGGTCCTGTTCAGAAGAAGAAGACCTCTGCAGACACGGGAGATACCGGGAGAGCACCGGGAGCCTGCGGGACCGTGCGGGAGACGGCAGGGGCCTCGGGGACAGGTGAGCATATATATTTTTTTTTTTTATCAGCCCGGAGGGAGCGATTTTCTGCCGGAATCGGATGCCTATTTGGCATCCCATTCCAGGCATCAGAAGGAGCCGATGCTGTCCGATTTTATCGGACAGCATCGGCTCCCTCAAAAATCGTAATGTGAAAGTAGCCTTAAAAAGGCCTCAGAGGATCAGGTGTTAGGGGCACAGTTATATAAATACTCTTCTGGATGTGATACAGCAGGGGTATAATTCCTCATTTTTACCCATAAGATGGTACAGTTATAATACAGCTCCTGGCAGGACTAGTGTAGATGTAGGTCACGGCACGACATCTGCACACTTATAAAAAATAGTGTCTAGTGTGCAGGAAAGAAACATTAATAAGTATACAATATCACTAGATATTAATAGGAGTAATTTGCCCAGTGTGCAGATGTTCAAATATAACAGACCGTAGTCTTGCACAGGCTCTAACCTGCACAGTTCAAGTATTCACAGTGCTATGACTAGCTGAAACTCTGTCTGTTAAGCCAGGGCAAAAAGGGGAACAGTATGGAAGATAAATCAGCAGTAATCTGAACAGGTATCCTAAATACAGGATACTGGAAGCAATACAAGAGCTAAACACCAAAGATTATGCCAATCTCTGAGGGGTCTGTACATAAGCCGGTCCTGTAAAGGGAAGTGTGGCTCATCCTTAACGCGTTTTACCTTCGCTTCTTCAAGAAAGGCAACCTTTTATTTTATCACTAGATGGCGGCCCGATTCTAAAGAATCGGGAGTCTAGAATCCATATATACTTTATTTATTCTAATTTAACAATAATGCAATTAATAAATAATAGTAAGAAAGAACAAAAAACGGCAGCACTCACCAGCTCGTGAGAATTCTTTTCATTCAAGGTCCAGTTACACAGCATCCATAAACGTGCTTATGAGGGGAGGGATGGAAAACATCAGATGTTGGCTTACCGTTTCATGGCAAATGCCACTTCCACGGGTCTTTGCTCAACAACAATAATGCAATAAATAAATAATATGTATCCTTCAACTATGTATATTTGTATGTTCATAACATTTTTGAATATTTCATGAATATGTGCAAAGGCGCTTAGTACCCATACGGGCGAATACTTGTGTGCCCATCATGTATTTTCACAGTAATTTACATCTGATGGGTTGCTATAGAACATTTTCAATCATTTTTTGGGCTTAGCTAAGCCTTCATTTTTAATAATTCTAAGAGGTACACTTTTTACAGAAGTGTAAAATTTAAGAAATCAACGTCTATAGTACACCGATTGGCCAATATAAGCGTGCCCATCAACCACTTCACGGTGGCCTTTGATCTGACAGGTCCTAACTAGCTTATCCCTACTTCTTAACACTTACACCCCTTTCACATCTGCATTTTTCTGCTATTTGCAGAAGTAATGTTAAAAAAAATAAAAACTTCCACACTTGGCACCTAAGAACTGACCTGCAACACACTTGCAGCAAGTACGATGCAATGTATATGAAAGTTGCAGTTAACTTGTAGTAAATGCGGCAAAGTTGGCTTCAACAGTTGCAGCAAATGCATCCACAAAAAAACACTTGTAGCCATGGTTTTTGCGGCCTAAACTATTAAAACCAAGTTGCCGCATCTGCTGCAAGTGAACCACAAATTTCATATACCGTATATACTCGTGTATAAGCCGACTTTTTCAGCCCAAAAATTGGGCTGAAAAGTCCCCCCTCGGCTTGTACACGAGTCATATACTTTTGTACGAGGTGGGGGCTGTGTCCGGGAGCAGGAGGAGGCTGGAGGAGGTGGGGGAAGGCTATAATATGAGCGGCTCGTGACGTGGAGCCACTCATAACTTATTCATGATATGCACTGCATCCCCCGCCCATCCGCGGGGGGAGCAGTGCATATCCCATTACAGGCTCCCCATAACAGTATGGCCCCCTCACCACAGTAAAGCCTCCCCATGCTGCCGCTGGTCAGTGTACAATAAATAGTGTTATTAGCTCTCACCCTCTCTCAGGGCTCAGTGTGCATCCTCCCTCCTCCCTCCTCCCTGCGTGTTATGTGACCGGCCGGTGACATCATCACGGTGAGCCCCGGTCACAGGACAAGCAGGAAGGAGGGAAGATGCACAGCCAGGAGCGAGGGTGAGAGCTAATAACACTATTTATTTTACAGTGAGCAGCGGCAGCATGGGGAGGCTTTACTGTGAGGGGGGGAGGAGCTGTATACCCCTGTGTGCTGGGGGCAGCCTGTGTACCCCCTGTGCTGCTGCTGGGGGCAGCCTGTGTACCCCCTGTGCTGCTGCTGGGGGCAGCCTGTGTACCCCCTGTGTGCTGCTGCTTGGGGCAGCCTGTGTACCCCCTGTGCTGCTGCTGCTGCGGGCAGCCTGTGTACCCCCTGTGCTGCTGCTGCTGGGGGCAGCCTGTGTACCCCCTGTGCTGCTGCTGGGGGCAGCCTGTGTACCCCCGGCGCTGCTGCTGCTGGGGGCAGCCTGTGTACCCCCTGTGCTGCTGCTGGGGGCAGCCTGTGTACCCCTGTGCTTCTGGGGGGCAGCCTGTGTACCCCCTGTGCTGCTGCTGCTGGGGGCAGCCTGTGTACCCCCTGTGCTGCTGCTGGGGGCAGCCTGTGTACCCCGGTGCTGCGTGCGCTGCTGCTGGGGGGCAGCCTGTGTACCCCCTGCGGCGCTGCTGCTGCTGCTGGGGGCAGCCTGTGTACCTCCTGTGCTGCTGCTGCTGGGGGCAGCCTGTGTACCCCCTGTGCTGCTGCTGCTGCTGGGGGCAGCCTGTGTACCCCCTGTGCTGCTGCTGGGGGCAGCCTGTGTACCCCCTGTGCTTCTGGGGGGCAGCCTGTGTACCCCCTGTGCTGCTGCTGGGGGCAGCCTGTGTACCCCTTGTGCTGCTGCTGAGGGCAACCTGTGTAACCCTGTGCTGCTGCTGCTGGGGGCAGCCTGTGTACCCCCTGTGCTGCTGCTGCTGGGGGCAGCCTGTGTACCCCCTGCGGCGCTGCTGCTGCTGCTGGGGGCAGCCTGTGTACCCCCTGCGGCGCTGCTGCTGCTGGGGGCAGCCTGTGTACCCCCTGCGGCGCTGCTGCTGCTGCTGGCGGCAGCCTGTGTACCCCCTGTGCTGCTGCTGGGGGCAGCCTGTGTACCCCCTGTGCTGCTGCTGGGGGCAGCCTGTGTACCCCCTGTGCTGCTGCTGGGGGCAGCCTGTGTACCCCCTGCGGCGCTGCTGCTGCTGGGGGCAGCCTGTGTACCCCCTGCGGCGCTGCTGCTGCTGGGGGCAGCCTGTGTACCCCCTGCGGCGCTGCTGCTGCTGCTGGGGGCAGCCTGTGTACCCCCTGCAGCGCTGCAGCTGCTGCTGGGGGCAGCCGTATACACTGTGCTGGAGTCCACCCTCGGCTTATACGCGAGTCAATAAGTTTTCCCCGTTTTTGGGGGCAAAAGTAGGGGGGTCGGCTTATACACGGGTCGGCTTATACACGAGTATATACGGTATATTACATACGACTTACAGCAAGTGAGTTGTAGCTCAGCCCTTGCACAGCAAGTCCAAAAATTGTGCTATTTGCACTCGAACTTCCATAAATAACAGCAAAACACAGATGTGAAAACTAAATCTCTATTTCTTTCCCTATCTATCTAAATAGGTACCTCTCTATCTATCTATTTATATGTACAGAACACACCTCGAGATAGAGATGTGTGTGAACAGCCATCCCACCCGTCTCTTAGCTGTTTACAAAAACCTCACCCTGTTGAAAAACAAAATGAAATTTCTCAGCAGCTATACTGCTTGAGCTTCAAAGACAGGTTCCTATCACGAAATACAGTCATTTAGATGATACACATCTACCATCTTCTACTAAATGTGTGTTCATATACATATACTATCAAATATATAAAAGAAAATGCTGTAACCTAAAAAACTAACGACTATATATCTTAAATGACTATTTCCTATCTAAGTAATTATAATCCCTATATCTATAACTAAACTAATTTTTTTGGTATTTTTTTTTATTCCTATACATCTATGGCTAAACTAATTATTTTTGTATTTTTTTGTTTAATTTTAAAGTGACTATGTATCTATACCTAACTATCTATCTAAAGAGTTTAACGTTAAATATTTTTATAAACAATATTTTTTGTGAAAACTTTGGGACTATTCGGAACTAATTTCCCTTGAGCTAGTGTATCCACCACTTGAACCTTGACATTACTGCGTTGCCTCACTTGTGAAAAAGCAGCATATAGTTGACCACGGCCAAATGCTGGTTCAGGTAGAAAAATACCAACTCGATGGAGTGTCTGGCCTTGCGATTTGTTAATTGTCAAGGCAAATGCTGGCTTCACTGGAAACTGGCGGCGTCTTAATTTAAAAGGTAATCCTGTGTCAGATGGACATAAATCGATACGTGGAATGAGTACAATATTTCCAGCTGCTGACCCAGTAATTACTTTAGCTTCTATAATGTTGGGAAGCAAAGCAGTAACAATCAAGCGAGTACCGTTGCACAGACCTTTTTTGGTGTTAAGGTTGCGTAATAGCATGATAATGGTGCCACTTTTAAGTTTGAGCTGATGTGAAGGCATTCCAGTTGGTGTAAGCGAATGTAAGAATTCCACTGGATATTGGTCAGGGTCATCAGATTCATCAGCATCAATGGAATCATGACTGGTATATTCAGTGTAGTCACCATTCAGACAATCCATGATGTTGGAGTTAACATTATCAACATCCTCATTTTTAGGGCATAGAATTGCATGTGATGCCGCAATATTGATACTCTCATTGTTATTCATATCAATAGAAATGTTGTCTCCAAAGATATCACGTATTAAGCAGCCAGTGGAGAGCATGTCTGAAGGTATTTCGATGACATCATCTCCAAGGTTAAAATCATTGGAAAGTTCACCATTTCCCAGTTGAAGCAACCAAGTACTGTATTGCTGGTCAATGGAGCGCATGTTGTTAATGAGTGGCAGTCTAACGAAATGTTGCCAGTGTTGGGAATACTTAATGCAGCTCTCTACAATATCAGTTCTGGTTCCTTGAGCGATGACAGGAAGGCCTTCTCTAAAGTCTCCTCCCAGAACAATAACTTTAGCTCCAAACGGTGTTTGCTGTTTCTTGGAGACATGTGTTGTCATGACATCCCATAAAAGTCTATCAATGACATGCAATGCATATTTAGAAAGCATTGTGCACTCATCAATGATACATAGTTTTGTATTCAGCAACTGTTTGGCCGCCTCTGCATCAGTTTTAATCCTTGAAACAGAGGTTTCATTGACAGGGATTGAAATGCCATAGAGAGAATGGATTGTGTGTCCTCCTTCGAGTAAGTTGGCCGCAATTCCTGTTGTGGCAGCCCCTAACACAATGTGTCCTTCTCCCCTTAGCTGATGTAGCAGTAGATGATATAAGTAGGTTTTTCCACTCCCACCAGGACCATCAATGAAAAAGCACTTTGTGGTGTCAGTAGAGTCTTGTAAAGCTTGACTGATAGTATTATAGGCCAACAGTTGTTTGTCATTTAGAGTGGCTTTCATCTCTGCAGCTGTTTGTAGCTCAACATCCTTATTCTACAGCGGGAGGAGGTGGTATTTACGGGTCGTGGTAAAAGAAAATCCGTATAACTTTTCCCCTGACTTTTTAGAACATCATGCACATCAGTCATAGCATAGCCTTCACAATTTATGCAGGCCTGAGTATTGGAGTGGTATGCATGGCAGTAGTCCTGTAGAAAGTGCTCCTTGAATTCATCCCATAACTGCAGAGAATTAGCTGGAGGGCCAAAAATGCAGATATAGGCAAACATGTCCCGAAGCTGTGCTGGCATGTTAAGAATACAGGCATCTTGTAGCGTATTTTTCCATAGACTATCATCAAATAGTAAGCCAAGGGCTAATGCTGCCTCTTTGAAGGTTTCATACGTTACTCCGTTGACCGTTTTAATACTGTCAAAACTTGTAGCACCTTTGATGTGTAATAGCAACAATCGCAAGTAGTACGTTCTTGATCTTTGACACTGACGGTGTACATCCTTCCAATAACAGAGCCACCTCCTTGCTTTCTAAGTTCCCAAGAGCCTTCCTTCCAAACATAGTACTCTGGAATTTGCTGGTATAAATAGTTATGAGCATGTTGGTCATTGATATTAAGCTCAAAGTAGGCCATAAGAGTAGAATTCCGATGACGTTTTTGTCGGATGTTAGCAATGCAGTCATCCTCATGAAAATAGAGTGACTGAGAATGAGGCAGATGTACGGCAAGTCAAATGATGCTATGAGATTGCTTATGCATAGGATAAGCAAAAATGCATCAAGCTGCCTCTGGTGCACTAACATATCTGGAATCCATAAATTGATGTGTTTCATCATAGTCAATGTGAGTCTGGAAAATGTCACAGTTGGCTTTGTCATGGCCTTTGTAGATATATTTAAACAAATATTTGACACTTTGAATTGAAGCACAAACTTCCACATTAATATGGCACCTGTATTTCAAGAGTAGGAACGGATTGTATGGAACTACCCAAGAATTGTAAATTGTTTTAGAGTGGTGTTGAAAGGAAGGGCCAAAGCTTCTGCGATAAATGGGATAGGCATCTTTAGCTATGATGGTAGATGTTTGAAAATCTTTAGGGAAACCTTTCGTACATTTGCCGAGATCCATACAGGGAGAATTGGGGTTGTGTTCTCCACAGGGCCCATGAATCATATGTTGCAAAACAATGTCATAAAGAATTTCTGCCCAGACGATATTGTCGACATCCTCCTTAGTCCTTAATTTAGAGTTGCTATCTAAAATGATTAAAATGTGTGCGTGTGGTAGACCACGTTTTAGAAATTCTATTACATGCACCATAGCACAAACTTTTCCAAACAATCCTTTTCTAATGTCTTGTAATAGAGCTTCTAACTTAATTTTGAACACACGTGCTACTAAATCAGGTCTGTGTTCCACACGCTGCCATGGCTGTAAATTAGTTGTAATCTCGCTCAAATTAGGATTGCAGGTCATAGTGATGAACAAATCAGGGCGACCGTACTTGGTGACAATAGCCATGGCATCCTGATACCGTTGCTGCATGTTCCTAGGACTACCCTCAAAGGAGGAAGGCAAAATCACGGTCTTGCCAATGGGGATGCCTTTTTGGATGAATTTTTTTAATAAATGCTCTTGCAATACACAGTAGTCCTCTACTTTCAAATCCTTTTGATGTTTGCGGATAAAATGTAGGCGATTTGCCTCAATGTTGACATAAGCATGTACTGTTGGGTGAGTTTGCCACCATTCAGTACTGGATTAAAGTAATCTCTTATGGTACCTTTACACGCCGCCACGGCAGGCTGGATACATCGCGCTACAGGCTACAAATGTAGCTTGTAGCGTCAATGTAGCCCGTCGTAGCGGCGTCTGAAGACGCGACGCTACAGCCGGCGACAGATACATCTGTTTATGGGCTCTGCTCGAAAACAGATGGCTATATCGCCGATGGTAGCGAGCTGTATCGGCGTGTAAAGAAGCAACGGAAGGGAACTCTGGACACCCGGGGCTGTAGCTGCAATGTAGCTAAGGCGTGACCTCGGCTCCATGTTACCGCGCCCCATGTGCGATCATTGGTGGAAGCTGCTGCATGACGATTGGTTGTCGCCGCACAGGGCGGCATATTTAAGGAGCTGATGAGTCACACTACACAATCGCTCGAGCGTGCTGTATTACTCAGCCTCCTGCGATGCCTGCCCAATCAGGATGTTATTGCTTCGTCCTATCAGCGTACGGAAGTCTTGTAATCCACAATTGGAGCACGCCTATGTGCTGTCCCTGCTGCACCAGGTCCGCCCATAGTAGCTGGTTGTAGCGGTGTGTAAATGAGCAACAGCTGGCTACTTGAGACACCCGGCGATGTAGCTAGCTATAGATGTAGCGTGGCGTAGCGCACCTTGTGGCGGCGTGTAAAGAGGGTGCGTTGACCGTTTGTAGCCGTTTGAGCGTGCTCGTGCACGTGAAGTAGCGCGATGTATCCAGCCTGCCGTGGCGGCGTGTAAAGGTACCCTTACAGATAGCATGTAGCAATAGTATTGCAGCTGTGTAATTCTGCGTGTTCTTGGAGCTTGTTGTTTCATGTCATCATGCCAGCCTTGTTCTCCGTACGGGAAAAACAGTGGATAGAGGAGGGCATCTAAATTGCTATGCAGAATGCTGATAGGTTTGGTTTTTGGGGCCAAAGGATTCTTAGGGTCAGGTTTTAAGTGAATTAAAATATCTCAATTGAATGGTGGCTCTCCATTGTCATTTTCGAATTCAACGGCAACCTCATTGACAGTGGGGTTATTGTAGCGTCGAGGGTCTTGTGTGCGATCTTGTTTTAGGGCCATGGTTATATTAGGCATGACACTGCCATTTTCAAGAGCTTTAAGGTGTTCCTCCTGTTCTACATCCCGTAACATTTTGTACGCAGCTACAAAGCAATTGATATTATCTAATTGAAGAGCAATGATACTTATCAAAGTAGGATAACAATTTTGATTTTGTTGACATTGCAAGCGTTGTTGATTAGCAATATGGGTATCTAAAATGTAAAGCTGGGCATACACTGGAACTTCATCATCAGACGGATGTAGGGTTCCAGTGTGATGATATATTTGTCCATGTATCCGGAAGCAATATGGGCCATATCCAGGAGGCGGGGCAATATTGGCACCCATGGAGGCAAAAGCAAATGAGCTGTTAATGCTGCGAATATTCTTTATTAAATTTTTACTGAACTCACTTTCACCTTGAAGCAAACGGGTAAGGACATCTGGATATTGTTGTATGGGCACCTGTACTTTACCCTTATGACAGCATAGGGTGAAATTGTGATCGGAAGGTATCTCAGCGACGAAATGCCTAGCTTGGCAATGGTCACAAAGATGGTTCATGTCACCACAGCTGTGTTGTGTAACGGTATTTTCATCAGCACTGTGATATTGATGGTGTAGTGACTGTGTATGTGGTAATGGAGGACGGGATCGTGTGAGTCGAGGAATATTGAGTAGTCGTGGCGCTTGTGGTGTCACTTCATTGTGCTGTTGACTGAAATCTTGTGATTGAGAAAACTGTAGGTGTGGAGACAATATTAGTGGGCTTGGTATGGAGGAAATAGGCAGTTGCAAAGGCACGTGTGAAAAGTGGGTAGAGGAAGAAGTGTCTGGAGCAGAATTGGGATGTTGTATATGTGAAGACTGAATCTTGGAAGAGGTAGAAGCTGTAATTAGACGTTTTAGACGGTGCGTAGACGCATCTATTGCTAATCTAATTGATTTAGATATAGGCAATTTGGTTTTGCAGCGTTTTGCATAATAAGCCTTCTGGTAGTCAAGGTACTGCTGATGTTCCTCAGGGCTCTGGTTTTCACGGCGTTTGCAGTTACGTTGTATGATGGCAGCTTTATTGTCAGCGTTATTAGCATATTTTTTATTGCGACCCATATTATTAGTGTGCAGATAGTATCTAAAATGAGGTCAAAAGCAGATATCCAGTAATAGTAGTAGTACACAGAGGAGTAGTAATATAGGAAGTCTATAGTGTACAGAGATATAGTGAAAAAAGATATTATAGGTCAAAATGCAGTATACAGTGCCTACAAGTAAAAAAGCCAAGAAGCCAGCGCTGCCTAAGGTTAGCACGCAATACAAAAAGTGCATGTGCACATAATTTCTAACTGTACTTTAAACTGAGACATTTGGCAAACAATTGATCAATTCTTTGAGCTACCCCGCCACGTCACGGCATTCTCAGATGGGGCAGTCCTACTCTACATTTTTTAATTCGCTGTGCCATTACGGCCTCCTGAATGCATTAAAAGCAGAACCATATCAAATGCACACGTACCTGAAGCATTACTGAACCACTCCCATGGCGCCAGAAAAGCAGCGCAGATAAAGGCAGACCAGGTCCGGACATAACATCCGGACATTATCAGATCTGACCCCCACACTGCCCAACCAACAACCATGGATGAGGGTAGAACAGGCCCAAACACATGTGCAACAATCAAGCAGAGCCTATGGGCAGGGTATGGCCGCTGTATGTATGTACAGCAGCCTAGATCAATCACATTAAAGACAGATAGAATGGCATGCACAACCAAGCGCACACGGCAAAAAGTGGTGGTCAGCCACAAACCTATAACAAATAAAAAAGCCAAGAAGCCAGCGCTGCCTAAGGTTAGCACGCATACAGCGGCCATACCCTGGTCCATGGGAAGATGGATAGCACGGCCTACCTGGAGATTTTGGCCAAGAACCTCCGCTCCTCCATCAAGGATCTTAAGATGGGTTGTAATTTCATCTTCCAACAAGACAATGACCCAAAGCACACAGCCAAGAAAACCAAGGCCTGGTTCAAGAGGGAAAAAATCAAGGTGTTGGAGTGGCCTAGTCAGTCTCCTGACCTTAACCCAATTGAAAACTTGTGGAAGGAGCTCAAGATTAAAGTCCACATGAGACACCCAAAGAACCTAGATAACTTGGAGAAGATCTGCATGGAGGAGTGGGCCAAGATAACTCCAGAGACATGTGCCGGCCTGATCAGGTCTTATAAAAGACGATTATTAGCTGTAATTGCAAACAAGGGTTATTCCACAAAATATTAAACCTAGGGGTTGAATAATAATTGATCCACACTTTTATGTTTAAAATTTATAAAAATTCAACTGAGCAACATAACTTTTTGGTTTGTAAGATTTATGCTTCTGTTAATAAATCCTACTCTCGTTTGCAGTTTGAAGGCTCTAACTTATTGGCATCTTATCAAACCAGGTAAATCTGCAGGGGGTTGAATACTACTTGTAGGCACTGTATATCAAAGGGTTGAGGACTTCAGAGAGGCAAAATGGTGGAGTCAGGCAGCGTAGACAAAACGGTGGACACAGGCAACGTACTAAAGATAGAGGCTAGTAGAGGCACTTATGTATAAGAATTAATAGTCTAGAGCTATATTAAAAGGTTATGCAGTCATTAACCAACTCTATCTTATACACAGTATTCAGGGAAAAGAGTTGTAAAATGTCAAACCACAGTATATGAGATGGAGCCCAGGACTGCAGAGAGGCAAAATGATGGTAACAGACAGGGTAGAGAAGAAGGAGGCTGTCACACAGAGGAGGACTGCAGAGAGGCTGAAACCTACAGCTGAGGCAGCTGAGGTAAAATGGTGCGCTTTTCAAACGGTCCGCGGCACAGCAGTGTGAGGAGAAAGCAAAGTCATCACAGAATTTCAAACCTCGCGCCTTGCCGTGAGCCGCGCCTTCAGCGCTCCGACCAATCAGAAT
This sequence comes from Allobates femoralis, assembly GCA_033576535.1. Lineage (NCBI taxonomy): Eukaryota > Metazoa > Chordata > Amphibia > Anura > Aromobatidae > Allobates > Allobates femoralis. The sequence continues at coordinate 362,148,575 of JARQOC010000001.1, forward strand.
AGCGGCGGGCGCTATGTCGCCATATTTGAAATATACTGAGTACAGTGTATTTGAAGTATGGCGCCTTACAGCGTGCTGCTATTCTGATTGGTCGGCGCACTGAACGCGGTGACCAATCAGAATAGGCGCGCTGTATGGCGCCATACTTCAAATACACTGACTACAGTGTATTTCAAATATGGCGGCATTGCGCGCGCCGCTATTCTGATTGGTCGGCACCTTCAGCGCGCCGACCAATCAGAATAGCGGCGGGCGCTATGCTGCCATATTTGAAATACACTGAGTACAGTGTATTTGAAGTATGGCGCCATACAGCACTCCGCTATTCTGATTGGTCGGCGCGCTGAAGGCGCCGACCAATGAGAATAGCAGCGCGCGCAATGCCGCCATATTTGAAATACACTGTAGTCAGTGTATTTGAAGTGTGGCGCCATACAGCGCGCATATTCTGATTGGTCGCCGCGTTCAGCGTGCCAACCAATCAGAATAGCGGCTCGCGGTGGGCGCTAAAGCGCCACCGCTCGCCGCCATCTTGGTCCACCCTGAGCGGGTGTAGTGCCCAAGCCACTTCCGTCGTGTGACATAATTTTTGTCCCTTGAAGACGGAAGTGGCTTCGGCTTTTATATATATGATATATTTTAACTGAATATTGTTGGAATTATAAGACATAGGAACAAAGGACGTAATCTGTATTACAAAGCAACTATTTTAGCACACCTACCGATTTTTTTGTCCCCCATAATTTGTTAGTAACATTTTAGTGGGGTTCTTTGGTCTCTCTTAGGATAAAGACATTTGGAATCTTATCTATTGAATTGTTGTTATCTATGTGTATACTTGTATTCCAATAAAATGATTTTTTTTAAACCATTATTTGGGCTAAAAATTCCTTTCTACATAGGTATTGTCTTAAGTTTGAGTTAGCCTTATCGATTTACGGCTAAAACCTAGGTTAATGATGTTACCTATACGTCTATGTGCCCACTGGGTGTATTTTTTTGTGTGCTGCATTTATGCTGCATTTGTCAGCTACACAAATGCAGCTGTGTAAGAAAAATAAAGCAGGATAAATGTACTGTGTTTGTGCACATTACAAAAGCAGCACAAAAAAGCAGAACAAAAAAGGAGACACAGAAAGACAGACACACACAGACACAGTTTCTCACCCTCCCTGGCGAGCCCACGGTGATCCCGGTGATGTCTTACTCCTGGGCACTGCAGGAGCTGTGTGTATCATATTTCAAGGACCTTGGATGGTCACATAAATCAGTCACATGGGGCACAGGTCATGTAGTCACTTTGTGCAGCTTCTGCTAGTGCCCTGGAGGAAGAAATCACTAGGGATCACTGGGTGGGGAGTGTAAAGGTACCGTTACACGCGGCAACATTGCTGCGATGCTGCCGGCAACTTCACGGGAGCGAGCACGTTTTTGGCACTTTTCCAAGATCGCCTTGTAAATGTCACACAGGGAGATATTGTAGGCAACGCAACTATGATGTTGAAAGCACCTTTCGTTTGCTGGGTATGAGCAACCCAGCGAGCGATCCTTATAAATGTAGTGAATAGGGGAATTTGCGTTCAACATCGCTAATGCGGTGTCACACAGAGTGATCCTAGCAGATTGCCTGAGCAACATCGCCAGGTTTCAGAACATGTTCATAAATCTGGCAACTCCGCTCAAGAAACTTATCGCCATTGAATCGCCCTGTCACACGTCGCAACGTACTAGCGATGTCAACGGCAACAGCGATGTCTATGTCACTTTTCACTGATGTTGATGTTTTGCCTCGTGTAACGGTACCTTAAGTATTGCAGTGTTTTTGTTTTGGAAATAGCTGTAAAAAAAGCCTCACAAGTGGACTGTTGAATACCAAGCCGTTTGTGATGCTTTTTTGGGGGGGGGAAATAGAAAGGGGAAAATTCAGTCCAAAAACATGTATGTTAATTGACAGGGACTTTTAAAAAACACAAGGCGATTTCTGCAGCACAAGCACAGCATCCACAAACGCACATGTGGGCACAGCTATTTGTAATCACATTGGCTGTAATGTAAAAGCTGTGGGTGCTGCAGAAACACAGCAAAAAATACAGCACAAATGCACAGTGGCACAGTCAATCTGAATCAGTATTCAGTACAGAATGGTGTGCCTGACTCACTTATAAGAACAATTTTTGGAGAATAGTTTTTAATTAAAAAGAAGCGCTTGAAAAGTCTATCAGTGTACTCTAGTATTATTGTGCTGTTGTTATCATCAGACTCATCAAATTCATTTAAATAGTAAGTTCATTAACAATATTAAGGCTGTGTTTACATTAAACAGATTGAAAGGGATTGTATATAGTCCTATGAAACCCCAGTGTTTTATGCAATTTTTTTAAGTTAACTTCACTACCTGCGATTCATGGCAAATGTTTTCATCATGAATCAAATTTTTGGGAAACAATTGGCAAAGTTGGTGAATTTGAATTTCGAAAGATTCAATAATTTCTAAACTTTTCAATAGTCATAATAATAAAAAAAATAATATTAAAAAGTGAAATTAAGGCCATTCACCACTATCATAGTCTGGTGTCCTAAAAAAGCTCACAAACTACCAGATTTCATATAAAAGCTTTGCTCAGGCAATTTTTATAATCAGGCAGCGCTCTTTAGGTGAGATGTTAGATTATGGCTTTATGGCTTTATACTTGGTAGTTGGTTTCACTCTGAAAATGTTCCTCTCCAAATAAACTATTTATGATTCTCCATAAATCCATGTAGCCATAACATAATAGAGATCATAAACAGATTTTTATTCTAAAATTCAATTACAGCAAAGCTTAGTCAGCACATTAATCTAAAACAATTTTGGGAACTGCAGCTCCAAATTCATCAAAGCGATTAAAGGTAATCTGTCAGCAGGTTTTTGCCACCTTATGGGAGAGAATGATCTAGGCATTGAGACCCTGAATACAATAATGTATCTCTTAGGACCCTTTCACATAGGGTTTTTTTGGAAAATGCGGCAGAACCAGCAGGTTTACTGCATCTGACGCATCTTTCGCTTAACGACCGCATTTGCAGCACTGAATCGGCAAGCCCCATGCATGGTCTATGGGGCTTGCGGTCGGGTGTGGCAAGTGCAGTTTTGCCGGTTGCGTCAGATGTGGCCCTTGCAGCCGCGAAAAAAACATGGTCAGCAGCGGTTTATTTCGCGGCCGCAACTGTCGCATCTGCTGCAACCTGCAAAACCGCACTTGCCGCAAGATCCATAGACAGTGCATGGGACTAGCCGCAAGTGTGCCGCAAATGCGGCAGATGCAGTAAATCTGCCGCATTTTAAAAAAAACGCCTATGTGAAAGGGGCCTTAGATTACTTAGTACAGCAGTTGTGACATAATCAAAGCTTTTACTTTTAGTCATGCAGAAAATCTAAAAAAGATCACTTGACCACACCAGGCTCTGTATGTACAAAGACAATAGATAGAGAAATGGTAATCAGAGGCAGGCGTGGTTAGGGCCGCTTCACACTGCGGCGTGATCCGGTCAGGGACTGTCCGGGATGACCCAGACAGCCGCGGACAGGATCAGCACACAGGACTGGGGGGCTAATATGCCCTCCGGTCCGGTGTGCAGCGCACGCAGCTGCAGCCGCTGACAGGTCAGGATCGCGGCGCCCGCGGTCCTGACTTATCAGCAGCGGGAACTGCGTGCGCTGCACACCGGACCGGAGGGCATATTAGCCCCCAGTCCTGTGTGCTGATCCTGTCCACGGCTGTCTGGGTCATCCCCGGACCGGATCACGCCGCAGTGTGAAGTGGCCCTAACACAGCAAATCTGCAATGTTAATTCCAGGTAACAAAATCTTCACTATAAGTACACACCGCCACACAGGGTAAATAAATGACACATAATTGAACTCAGTGTGTCAGCGTTTGTGTCCCGTCCCGCTGTCTTCAGATTACAGTGTTGGCCAAAAGTATTGACACCCCTGCAATTCATGTCAGATAATACTCAGTTTCTTCCTGAAAATGATTGCAATCACAAATTCTTTGGTATTATTAGCTTCATTTAATTTGTCTTCAATGAAAAAAAAACAAAAAGAATTGTCCTAAAGCCAAATTGGATATAGTTCCACACCAAACATTAAAAAGGGGGTGGACAAAAGTATTGGCACTGTTAAAAAAATAATGTGATGCTTCTCTAATTTGCGTAATTAACAGCACCTGTAACTTACCTGTGGCACCTAACAGGTATTGGCAATAACTAAATCACACTTGCAGGCAGTTGACATGGATTAAAGTTGACTCAACCTCTGTCCTATGTCCTTGTGTGTACCACATTAAGCATGGAGAAAAGAAAGAAGACCAAAGAACTGTCTGAGGACTTGAGAAACCAAATTGTGAGGAAGCATGAGCAATCTCAAGGCTACAAGTCCATCTCCAAAGACCTGAATGTTCCTGTGTCTACCGTGCGCAGTGTTATCAAGAAGTTTAAAGCCCATGGCACTGTGGCTAACCTACCTAAATGTGGACGGAAAAGAAAAATTGATGAGAGATTTCAATGCAAGATTGTGCGGATGGTGGATAAAGAACCTTGACTAACATCCAAACAAGTTCATCTGCCCTGCAGTCCGAGGGTACAACAGTGTCAACCCGTACTATCCATCGGCATCTGAATGAAAAGGGACTGTATGGTAGGAGACCCAGGAAGATCCCACTTCTTACCCCGAGACATAAAAAACCCAGGCTGGAGTTTGCCAAAACGTACCTGAGAAAGCCTAAAACGTTTTGGAAGAATGTTCTCTCTTTTTGGGCAAAGGCATCAACATAGAGTTTAGAGAAGAAAAATAGAAGCATTCAAAGAAAAGAACACGGTCCCTACAGTCAAACATGGCGGAGGTTCCCTGATGTTTTGGGGTTGCTTTGTTGCCTCTGGCACTGGACTGCTTGACTGTGTGCATGGCATTATGAAGTCTGAAGACTAACAACAAATTTTGCAGCATAATGTAGGGCCCAGTGTGAGAAAGCTGGGTCTCCCTCAGAGGTCATGGGTCTTCCAGCAGGACAAAGACCCAAAACACACTTCAAAAAGCACTAGAAAATGGTTTGAGAGAAAGCACTGGAGACTTCTATGGTGGCCAGCAATGAGTCCAGATCTGAATCCCATAGAACACCTGTGGAGAGATCTAAAAAATGGCAGTTTGGAGAAAGCACCCTTCAAATATCAGGGACCTGGAGCAGTTTGCCAAAGAAGAATGGTCTAAAATTCCAGCAGAGCATCGTAAGAAAACCACTGATGGTTACCGGAAGCGGTTGATTGCACTTATTTTGGCTAAAGGTTGTGCAACCGTATTAGGCTGAGGGTGCCAATACTTTTGTCCGGCCCATTTTTGGAGTTTTGTGTGAAATGATCAATGTTTTGTGCTTTTTGCTTCATTCTCTTTTGTGTTTTTTCATTGAAGACAAATTATATGAAGATAATAATGCCAAAGAATTTGTGATTGCAATCATTTTCAGGGAGAAACTGAGTATTATCTGACAGAATTGCAGGGGTGTCAATACTTTTGGCCAACACTGTACATAGCAAAAACATGCCGACAAATTCGCTTTAAGACAGTATTCTATGACAGAGCGTGGCCTGGGCATGGAGTCAAGAAGACGCTACTAAAGAGAGCTCCAGCTTTATAGAGCCCCTGCAGCTTTTCAATAGCCTTAATCAGCTACTACTGACCTCTGGATGAAAGGAAAAGTCAGTCTCGGGTCCCAGGCATCTAAGAAGTCCACTGCGGGACCCACAGACTCCAGCATTACCCGGTTTCTGTCGGCACTGGGCGGTGCGGGAAAGAGAGCTGCCCGCTCACCAATGGTGGCTAAGACCTGTGACTCTGATGTGCAGGGCTTGGCGGAGAGGCGCTCCTCTCCTGCCGCCTTGGAATCACCACAAAGCAGCTACTCCCGGTGCTGTGGGCAGGGTAGAGGCAGGAGACAAGTGGCGTGGACTGCAGAAGATCCCACCGTAAGACTGCAGGGGGCCCTGGATGGTGCGACAAGGGAGAGGTGAGCACTGAACCCCATTCCCCCCCCCCACATGAGCCTCGCCACAAGCCATACCGCAGGAGGGCTCTCCTCGTTCAATCACCTCCCACCTTAGGGTGTGTCTATGACACTACTTTACAGAGATTTCTCTGTTCATATTTTTAGCCCATAGGACTAGTTGCCTGTGGGCTATTCGGATGGAACCCTATCTTCCATCTGCATTCTCTATCTATAACTTCTTGCTGTGCTTTTCTCTTTCTCTGACCTTTTTCTTGACCTCTTTTCTTGCTTTCCCACTATTTTATTTTATTTTATTCCTTTTCTTGAGTGCTTGTTTTTCCCTATCCCTCTCACTCAGCTAAACCGCTGCATTAGTTCTGAGACCAATATGGCGACCCTGCAATTATGCTCCTTGAATATTAGGGGGTTTAATACACCTGAGAAACGATCACAGGTGTTATATAACATGCATAAGAAAAGGGTTCATGTTTTCCTACAAGAGACTAATTTTAGATTGGATAGAGTACCTGGCTTTGGCCACAGATATTACTCTCAATGGTTTCCTGGTAGTAACCCAGACTCAAAATCCAAAGTGGTTAGCATTGCTCTTCATAAGTCCTTACAGGCTCAAGTGCTTCTACACTGTGTGCAGAATTATTAGGCAAATGAGTATTTTGATCACATGATACTTTTTATACATGTTGTCCTACTTCAAGCTGTTATAACACAGATGAGTCCTACTTCAAGCTGTATAGGCTTGAGAGCCAACTACCAATGAAGTAAATCAGGTGATGTGCACAGAGTAATGAGGAGGGGTGTGGTCTAATGACATCAACACCCTATATAAGGTGTGCTTAATTATTAGGCAAATGTCTTTCCTTAGGCAAAATGGGTCAGAAGAGAAATTTTACGGGCTCTGAAAACTCCAAAATTCTGAGATGTCTTGCAGAGGGATGCAGCAGTCTTTAAATTGCCAAACATTTGTAGCGTGATCACCGAACAATCAAGTGTTTCCTGGCAAATAGCAAACAGGGTCGCAAGAAACGTGTTGAGCAAAAAAGGCGCAAAATAACTGCTCAAAAATTGAGGAAAATCAAGCGTGACATTTCGAAGATGCCATTTGCCACCAGTTTTGCCATATTTCAGAGCTGCAACGTTACTGGAGTATCAAAAAGCACAAGGTGTGCTATATTCAGGGACATGGCCAAGGTTAGGAAGGCTGAAAAGCGACCACCTTTGAACAAGAAACATAAGATAAAACGTCAAGACTAGGCCAAGAAATATCTTAAGACTGATTTTTCAAAGATTTTATGGACTGATGAAATGAGAGTGACTCTTGATGGGCCAGATGGATGGGCCAGAGGCTGGATCAGTAAAGGGCAGAGAGCTCCACTCTGACTCAGATGCCAGCAAGGGGAAGGTGGGATACTGGTATAGGCTGGTATCATCAAAGATGAACTTGTGGGACCTTTTCAGATTGAGGATGGAGTGAAGTTCAACTCCCGGACCTACTGCCAGTTCCTGGAAGACAACTTCTTCAAGCAGTGGTACAGGATGAAGCCAGTATAGTTCGAAAAAAACATGATTTTCATGCAGGACAATGCTCCATCACATGCATCCAACTACTCCACAGCGTGGCTGGCCAGTAAAGGTCTAAAATAAGAAAATATAATGACATGGCCCCCTTGTTCACCTGATCTGAACCCCATATTGAACCTGTGGTCCTTCCTAAAATTTGGGATCTAGAGGGAGGGAAAACAGTACACCTCTTGGAACAGTGTCTGGGAGGCTGTGGTGGCTGCTGCACGCAATGTTGATCGTAAACAGATCAAGCAACTGACAGATTCTATTGATGGAAGGCTGTTGAGTGTTATCATAAAGAAAGGTGGTTATATTGGTCATTAATTTTTTTGTGTTTTGTTTTTGCATGTCAGAAATGTTTTATTCTACGTTTTGTGCAGTTATATTAGTTTACCTGGTGAAAATAAACAAGTGAGATGGGAATTTATTTGTTTTTTATTACCGTATATACTCGTGTATAAGCCGACCCGTGTATAAGCCGACCCCCCTACTTTTGCCCCCAAAACCTGGGAAAATGTATTGACTCGTGTATAAGCCGAGGGTGGACCCCAGCACAGGTATACAGCCCTCAGCAGTGTGGTATACAGCAGCCTCCCCAGTGGTATATACAGGCCCCAGCAGTGTTACAGCAGCAGCCCCAGTGGTATATACAGCAGCAGCCCCAGTGGTAGTATACACGCAGCCCCAGTAGTATATACAGCCCCAGTGGTAGTATACACGCAGCCCCAGTAGTATATACAGCCCCAGTGGTAGTATACAGCCCCAGTGGTAGTATACAGCAGCCCCAGTGGTATATACAGCCCCAGTGGTAGTATACACGCAGCCCCAGTAGTATATACAGCCCCAGTGGTAGTATACAGCCCCAGTGGTAGTATACAGCAGCCCCAGTGGTATATTCAGCCCCAGTGGTAGTATACAGCAGCCCCAGTGGTATATACAGCCCCAGTGGTAGTATACAGCCCCAGTGGTAGTATACAGCAGCCCCAGTAGTAGTATACAGCCCCAGTGGTAGTATACAGCCCCAGTGGTAGTATACAGCAGCCCCAGTGGTATATTCAGCCCCAGTGGTAGTATACAGCCCCAGTGGTAGTATATAGCCCCAGTGGTAGTATACATACAGCCCCAGTAGTAGTATACAGCCCCAGTGGTAGTATACAGCCCCAGTGGTAGTATATAGCCCCAGTGGTAGTATACAGGGCCCCAGCAGGGCCCCCTCATAATTTGGCGCCCCCACCTCACTTTCTGGGCCCCCCCGCATGCAGCGCTGCACATATACATTACCTGTCTAGCAGCTGTCACCCTCCGATGGCGGATCGCGGCTCCTGGCTCCGGGCTCCATCTTCCTCGCTGTCTTCCTGCTTTGTGACCGGGGCTCATCGCGATGACGTCATCGCGACGCCGGCCGGTCACCTGACAAGCAGGAAGACAGCGAGGAAGATGGAGCCCGGAGCCGGGAGCCGCGATCCGCCATCGGAGGGTGACAGCTGCTGGACAGGTAATGTATATGCGCAGCGCTGCATGCGGGGGGGCCCAGAAAGTGAGGTGGGGGCGCCAACTTTTTAGGGGGCCATATTGACTCGCGTATAAGCCGAGGGGAGGACTTTTCAGCCCAATTTTTGGGCTGAAAAACTCGGCTTATACGCGAGTATATACGGTAAGTTGCCTAATAATTCTGCACAGTAATAGCTATCTGCACAAACAGATATTCTCCTTAGATCTAAAAAAACCTCTCTAACATCCAAAAATATTAAGCTTTGATATTTATGAGGCGCTATTCTCATTGGTCGGCGCCAGCACACAGCGACCAATGAGAATAGCGCCTCACTTCCCATTGAGATATAATGGAGGACTTTGAGTTTCACCGCTGTAAGTGAGGCGCTATTCTCATTAGTCGGCGCCAGCACACAGCGACCAATGAGAATAGCGCCTCGCTTCCCATTGACATATAATGGAGGACTTTGAGTTTCAAATTTACCGCTGTAAGTGAGGCGCTACTCTCGTTGGTCGGCGCCAGCACACAGCGACCAATGAGAATAGCGCCTCACTTCCCATTGAGATATAATGGAGGACTTTGAGTTTCAAATTTACCGCTGTGAGGCGCTATTCTCATTGGTCGGCGCCAGCACACAGCGACCAATGAGAATAGCGCCTCACTTCCCATTGAGATATAATGGATGACTTTGAGTTTCAAATTTACCGCTGTAAGTGAGGCGCTATTCTCATTGGTCGGCGCCAGCACACAGCGACCAATGAGAATAGCTCCTCACTTCCCATTGAGATATAATGGAGGACTTTGAGTTTCAAATTTACCGCTGTAAGTGAGGCGCTATTCTCATTGGTCGGCGCCAGCACACAGTGACCAATGAGAATAGCGCCTCACTTCCCATTGAGATATAATGGAGGACTTTGAGTTTCAAATTTACCGCTGTAAGTGAGGCGCTATTCTCATTGGTCGGCGCCAGCACACAGCGACCAATGAGAACAGTGACCAATGAGAATAGCGCCTCACTTCCCTTTGAGATATAATGGAGGACTTTGAGTTTCAAATTTACTCAAAGTCAAACTCAAAGTCCTCCATGTATCTCAATGGCCAGTAAGGCGCTTCTCTCATTGTACTCATGACAGTAGCAACATTAACCCCTTACATTCCGTTTTATCTGTAATTTCTATAACACAGTGTGTAGTTGTACTGCCACTGCGAAGTCAACCCCTTATATACCATTTCTGCTTTAACTCCATACTTTGTAGTCTCTATTACTACTGCCAGTAGGAACAATAACCCCTTATATTTCATTATTGTTGTTATTTCTATTACACAGTGTATAGTTGTAATGACACTGCGAAATTAACCCATTATATACCAGTTCAGCATTAACTGCATATTTGGTAGTGTTTAGAACTACTGCCACTGCTACATTAACCCCTTGAACACCATTTTGGATATAATTTACAGCGCTGACTCTGTTGTGGGAGTGCCTGTGCGACATTAACTCCTTCAATAACATTTTTGATATCATTATAAGTTCCTACTCTGTTATAGTCCTGTTAGTCGGACATTAACTCTTTCTACACCTCCACTATATTGCTACCCTCACAGTTCTGCCTACATTGCCTACTTAGTCATATATCTGCTGTTTAAGTCTATTATTTAAAACTCTTAAAAAAATTATATACAGATTCTAGACTCCCGATTCTTTAGAATCGGGCTCACAGCTAGTAATAAAAATAATCCTCTAAAATACAACTTGCCTAATAATTTTGCACACAGTGTAGATCAGACCCAAAGGGAAGATATTTGGTTCTGAAGATTAAAATTGGTAATGATGTATTTACTATTGCTAATTTTTACCTCCCCAGTAAGGATCAGGCCAGAGTATGTGGGACGTACTTGCAATGCCTCTCAACTTTTGCGGAGGGCTACGTGATCGTGGAAGGAGACTTCAACCTCATACTGGATCGCACCATGGACTCCTCTGCGGGTAGGCCATCGGTGCCCCCCTCACAGTTGAAGAGCTCGAGGTGTCGGTTTGTAGACCTTAGGCTTAACAATGTTTGAAGACTGACGCTCCCCATCACACGTGACTATACTTATTTTTCCACAGTACATAATTACTACAGCAGGATTGACTATTTTTTAGTCAGTCAGGGGTTATTATCATTTAATCCGATGACACAAATTGACCCGACGGTATGGTCAAACAATGCTCCGGTCCTATTGTCCCTGCTGCTTCCAAGTCTCTCTCCACGAGAGTGGACCTGGTCTTTAAACCCGGGGCTTCTCAGAGAACCCTCTTGCCAATCAGCAGTACGGTCGGCAATTGTGGACTTTTTAAACTTTCGCAAGGAAGACCCCCACAGTGCTCCCCTATCAGTGGGAGGCTTTAAAAGGAGTTATTAGAGGGGTACTTATCCAACAGTGGGCACGACTGAAGCAGGACAGGATTAATAACATTGAAGAGCTGTTGGGCTGTATCCAAGCTCTGGAGTCGGACGATAAGCGGTCGCAGGACACGCGGGTTATGGCAGACCTCTTGAAGGCTCGGTGCAATTTGAGAGCCTTACTAGATGCAGTTTCAGCATGACAACGCAATCGCTTCCACAGATTTTTATATGAATACTCCAATAAGCCTGGTAAAGCCCTGTCATATTTCCTGCATCCCTGTGCCCCTACCACCTATATCCCTACTATAAAATCCAAATTGGGTAATGATGTATTTACTATTGCTAATTTTTACCTCCCCAATAAGGATCAGGCCAGAGTATGTGGGACGTACTTGCAATGCCTCTCAACTTTTGCGGAGGGCTACGTGATCGTGGAAGGAGACTTCAACCTCATACTGGATCGCACCATGGACTCCTCTGCGGGTAGGCCATCGGTGCCTCCCTCACAGTTGGAGAGCTCGAGGAGGGTCCCTCCGTTCTCCTTGGGAGATTGCATATTCCTTTAGAGAATAATATGACTCCCTTTATAATCTCAGGGGTCCCCTTGGCTGACATAACTCCCTCCAACTTTCAAAAAAGAGTGGATGACTACATGACTGATACTCCGCTCGCCTCTCTTTCTGCTGAGGAGGCGATGCCTTGGAGCGTCCATTTTCAGACAAGGAAATACTGGATATGGTACCTTTACACGCCGCGACGGCAGGCTGGATACATCCCGCTACAGGCTACAAATGTAGCTTGTAGCGCCAATGTAGCCCGTCGTAGCGGCGTCTGAAGACGTGACGCTACAGCCGGCAACAGATACATCTGTTTCCTAGGTCTGCTCGAAAACTGATGGCTACAACGCCGATGGTAGCAAGCTGTATCGGCGCGTAAAGAGGCAACGGAAGGGAACTCGGGACAGCCTGCGATGTAGCTGCAATGTAGCTAAGGCGTGACCCTGGCTCCATGTTACCACGCCCCATGTGCGATCATTGGTGGAAGCTGCTGCATGACGATTGGTAGTCGCTGCATAGGGAGGCATATTTAAAGGAGCTGACGAGTCACACTACACAATTGCTCGAGCGTGCTGTATTACTCAGCCTCCTGCGTTGCCTGCCCAATCAGGATGTTATTGCTTCGTCCTATCAGCGTACGGACGGCTCGTAATCCACAATTGTAGCACGCCTATGTGCTGGCCCTGCTGCACCAGGTACGCCCATAGTAGCTGGTTATAGCGGTGTGTAAATGAGCTACAGCTGGCTACTTGAGACACCCGGCGATGTAGCTAGCTATAGATGTAGCGTGGCGTAGCGCACCTTGTGGCGGCGTGTAAAGAGGGTGCGTTGACCGTTTGTAACCGTTTGAGCGTGCTCGTGCACGTGAAGTAGCGGGATGTATCCAGCCTGCCGTCGCGGCGTGTAAAGGTACCAATACTGTTAAGTCCTTGGCAAACGGCAAAAACCCCAGACCAAATGGCTTCTCGGCTAATTTTTATAAATTATTCGCATGTGATTTAATACCTTTTTTGATGAAGTTCTTTAATTCTATCTCTGAGATTTGTCCCTTTGCTCCCCAAACCCTAGCTGCCAACATTACCATCATTCCCAATTAATGTTGATGTGAATGTGTTTTCAAAGATGATAGCTAGCAGAATGGGCCCCCTACTTCCTATGTCTATCCATGGCAACCAAGTCAGGTTTGTACAGCGCAGGGAAGCTAAGGACAATATGGTAGATACTCTGCTCCTTACTTCCTTTATGTGTAAACAAAAGATACCAGCATGTTTGCTTTCCATTGACGCTGAAAAGGTGTTTTATCGCCTAGGGTGGAGTTTTCTTCGCTCCTCCTTGAAACAACTTTGGTTGGGGTCCATTATGTTGGAGAGGATTTTTGCTCTATATCATGGTCCCACAGCCAGCCTCAAAGTTAATGGCACATTCTCATCTCCCTTCAAAATAGCGAATGGTGCACGACAGGGCTGCCCTCTCTCTCCTTTACTTTATATTATCCCCATGGAGAATCTGGCGGTTTCTATTTGGAAAGCAACAGACATCAGGGGCCTCCAGATTGGTCAGACTCATTTTAAATTATCCAATTTATGCGGACGATCTATTACTATATATCACCAATCCGACGGTTGCTTTCCCGGTGCTCATTTGGGAGTTTCGTAGGTTTGGTGGTGTATCAAACTTTAAGGTCAATTACTCCAAAATGGAGGCTCTTAATGTCATTCTGCCTTATGACTAGAGATGAGCCACCACCCTAGTGTTCGAATTTGATTTGATTCGTCGAATTGGGGGTGTGTTCGTCGAATGTTTGTTGAATGTTTGTCGATCACCGTCGAACACCGTCGAATACCATTGAAAACAATGGCAGGCAAACACAAACACATACAAACACATTACAAACACATAGAAAACACATAGAAAACACCTTCTAAGGTGTCCAAAAGGTTACAAACTACTCAGAAGACACAACAAACACATTTTAGTGACAATTACATATAAAAATTGGAAAAGAAAAGAGCTGGACGAGTAAAAGGAGGAGACACAGATATAGACATGTCATGCCCTTCTAAAATCATGTCAAACACATATAGGGGACTGCAACAAGAGTCTCCATTTTTTCCAAAAATTTGGGCACAGACACCACTTAAGTGGCATCAATTGCCCCACAGTTGCAAACTTTAAATGGTTACTGTCATGAAGCACAATCAAAAATCCACTAGCCTTTAGTCTCCCCAGGAGGAGTTTTGTGGAAAAGCTGATCTAAGATTGTGTAACAGCTTCTGCTGATACTCCTGCACGCGTGCGTCCCTTTCTATGGCAGGAATTATTTTGCCAAATTTTGTCTTGTACCGGGGATCTAAGAGTGTGGCAACCCAGTAGTCGGCATTACTTCTAGTTCGGACAATCCGAGGGTCATGTTGCAGGTAGTGCAGCAAGAAGGCGCTTATGTGTCTTGCGCACCCAGGAGGACCAAGTCCTTGTTGTGTTGGTGGCGGCAAGGTGAGAATCATGATTCATTCCTCTGCCCTCTCCCCCCAACCTCGCACAACAGAAATGTCATCAAGGTCTCCCTCATCTGCTGAGTCTTCCATGCCCATCGCCAGTTTGTCCTCCATTTCTTCCTGGTGCTGCCGTCTTGGTGCTGCCGACCGTGAGGACTTTGGTGATCTTGTTATTCCTTCCGCATAGGACTCCTCCTGTACTTCCGCCACCTCCTCTTGTCCCACCACCTGACTCCGAATACTGTTTAGAGTGTGCTCCAGCATGTAGATGACCGGAATAGTCATGCTGATAATGACATCGTCAGCGCTAAACATCTTCATCGCCATTTCAAAACTGTGCAGAAGGGTGCATAGGTCCTTGATCTGAGACCACTCCAGCAGCGTGATCTGGCCCTCCTCTGGATCTGGTTGGCCCACAGGCTATATGTCATAACATATTGCACCAGGGGTCGGCGGTGCTGCCACAGTCACTGCAACATGTGCAGAGTGGAATTCCAGCGTGTCAGCACATCGCATTTCAGCTGGTGAACTGCATTGTTTTAGAGCGATTACGCTGGTTGTGTGCTACACAACCGGACCAGGTGAGCAAATCTGATTTTTTCTACATTTACATGTCTATCTTATATATAAAACCCGAAGGCCACTTCGGGGCAATCCAGCCAACTTCCGTGATGGCCTGTGCCCTGTGTAAAACACCGGAACCGGAAGTAGCAGACCCATGAGCGGTGAGCGCGTAGCGCTCACCGCGAGCCGCTGTCAAAACGGCACGGCGGCTCGCGGTGGGCGCTAAAGCGCCACCACTCGCTGCTATCCCGCCACCGGTCCCGCACTGAGCCCGTCTGCGCCCATCCGCCCTCCCCCGGCACCGCCCACAGCCCTGCAGCTCACCACCCACTCTCGCCACCGGCCTCGCACACTGCCCGGTGTGGGCTCGGCCCACACTCCGGTGTGCGGCCTCCACCGGCACCGCTCCCACTCCTGCCGATCCCGCCACCGGCCCCGCACTGAGCCCCGTCTGCGCCCATCCGCCCTCCCCCGGCACCGCCCACAGCCCTGCAGCTCACCGCCCACTCTCGCCACCGGCCCCGCA
The DNA here is from genome assembly GCA_033576535.1 of Allobates femoralis. Taxonomy (NCBI): domain Eukaryota; kingdom Metazoa; phylum Chordata; class Amphibia; order Anura; family Aromobatidae; genus Allobates; species Allobates femoralis. The sequence continues at coordinate 362,164,200 of JARQOC010000001.1, forward strand.
CACTGCCCGGTGTGGGCCCGGACCACACTCCGGTGTGCGGCCTTCGCCGGCACCGCTCCCACTCCTGCCGCTCACCGCACACACCCGCTCACTCTCCTCCATCAGGGAGCTTGCCCCTCCGGAACCGCCGCCACCACTGCCGCTGACCGCCGACAGCCCAGCTGACCGCCGACAGCCCCGGTGAGTGTTCTGCCCCCCAGCCTCCGCTCCCCTCTGCTGTGCCCCCCAGCCTCCCCTCTGCTGTGCCCCCCAGCCTCCCCTCTGCTGTGCCCCCAGCCTCCCTCTGCTGTGCCCCCCAGCCTCCCCTCTGCTGTGCCCCCCAGCCTCCCCTCTCCCGTGCCCCCCAGTCTCCCCTCTCCCCTGCCCCCCAGCCTCCCCTCTCCCCTGCCCCCCAGCCTCCACTCTCCCCTGCCCCCAGCCTCCCCTCTCCCCTGCCCCCAGCCTCAGCTCTCCCCTGCCCCCCAGCCTCCGCTCTCCCCTGCCCCCAGCCTCCGCTCTCCCCTGCCCCCAAGCCTCCGCTCTCCCCTGCCCCCCAGCCTCCGCTCTCCCCTGCCCCCCAGCCTCCGCTCTCCCCTGCCCCCCAGCGCCCGCTCTCCCCTGCCCCCCAGCGCCCGCTCTCCCCTGCCCCCAGCGCCCGCTCTCCCCTGCCCCCCAGCGCCACCGCACCACGCAGTGCTGGCCACCGCGCCACCGCGCAGTGCTGGCCACCGAGCCACCGCGCAGTGCTGGCCACCGAGCCACCGCGCAGTGCTGGCCACCGAGCCACCGCGCAGTGCTAACCACTGAGCCGCTGTATACTGTGCTAACCACAGAGCCGCTGTATACTGTGCTAGCCACAGAGCCGCTGTATACTGTGCTAGCCACAGAGCCGCTGTATACTGTGCTAGCCACAGAGCCGCTGTATACTGTGCTACCCACAGAGCCGCCTGTATACACACAATTCTTTTCACCGCACTCCCGTAACTATTAGTAAATAAACTATATATGGATTCTAGACTACCCGATTCTTTAGAATCGGGCTCCCATCTAGTAAAGGATAAGACCCTATGTGCACATTCTCAACCCTCTAGTGATGTTGTCTGCGACATGCAGGTGTAGCGCAGGCACACCTTTCTTGGAGAAGTAATGGCGACTGGGCATCTGGCACTGGGGCACTGCGACAGAGAGAAGGTCTCTAAAATCCTCTGTGTCCACTAGGCGGAAAGGCAGCATTTCTGTAGCCAACAGCTTGCAGATGGTGAAATATAACCGCTTAGCTTTGTCATGGCTAGGAGGACATGGTCTTTTACTTGTCCAAATCTGAGGGACGGAGGGCTGGCTGCTGTGCTAAGATGGGGTTCAATAGGGTGTCCTCGGCAAACTGCTGGTCTGTGAAGAAGGTGCAAGGGGAGATATAATGTTGTCTTCATCCAAAGTGGTGCTCTCGATGTCTGAGAGAGCTCAACACCAGCTGCATTTTCTACTTCAAATACAAGTGACGACCTGGCAATCACACTGCCTGTTGCGGGTAAAGAGGTGGAAGGTCTGTGTCCAAAAGAATTTGTGACAGCTGTCCGACTCCCCACAGTCACAGAGGATGAAGAGCACGCGGATGCACTTGATGGGGCAGACGGTGGTTGGCCCGCCCTGCTAGCCCACATTGTAGCACAGTGAGCTTCACACTGCGAATTGTGCTTCATATCCATGTGACGGTTCATGCATGAAGTACTCAAACTATTGACTTTTTAGCCTCTACTCAGAGATTGTGACAGATCTTACAGATCACATGAGTTGGGTGATCCTTGGCGATGTCAAAAAAAGCCCAGGCTAGGCAAGGCTTAGAGCCCATGCGAACTGCAGAACCACCTCGACTTATGCTCAGAGGCAGAGTTGTTGCTGCAGATGCTGTTGTTGACGTTCTTCCAGTACTCCGTCTCTGTCCAGGAAGGCGCAACCTAACTTCGTCATCACTATTATCCTCCTCCACCTTCTCTGCTGACCTCATCAACTGACTGACTGTGGGTTGACAGTAAGTGGGGACTCCAACCTTATCATCACCCTGTGTGTGCTCACATCCCTCATCCTCAGAGACAATCTCTTCCTGCCCTGACTGAAAAGTTAAGTTGTCAGTCCAATCAGGTATCTGAGTCTCATCAGCATCTTCCTCATTGTCTCCACCAAAAGGAGTTACAGTTTGGGAATGAGGGTCTACATTATGCTCAGAACCTTCTTCTTCTGGGCATGGATCCGACTCACAAAGCTTATGGGCATCAGTGGAGATCATTTCCTCATCTGGACTCACTGCAGCTTTCGAGCAGATCTCTGATTCCCAGCCTATAGTGTCACTGAACAGGTCTTCAGACTCAACCATCTCTGTTACCATACTCAGTAGGGCGGCTGGAGACTTGGGAGCTGGGAGGAAGCAAGTGCGATTGGGGTGACACCTCAGAGGACTGGAGGGTTTGGAATGTTGAAGTTGAGGTGGAGGAGAGGCCACTTGATGGAGCACTTGAGATCCATTAAAGAACCTGCTGTTCTTGAGCCACATCTACAATAGGTATTGATGGCCGTGTCCATAAGAAAGGGATCATATCAGATTGTCCATGGAAAGAAGTAGACATCTTACTTTGGCTGGAAGATGGTCTTTCTTCAGCAGATGTTACTGTTGTTTTACCACCTACCCCACGGACACAAACATTTTTGCCCTTTCCACCACGCCAATTCCCCTTTCCACCAGCAGCATGCCTTTTGCCACTCATTTTGCATGTGACCAAATTGGCAACTCTGCAGTTGTTGGGAAAAAAAAATTAGGATGGAAATCGAGCAGAGCTGAGTGGCCAAATAGTGGTACTAGGCCCAAAGTATTAGCTGCGCTAGGTGCAGTTAAAAATTAGTCTGAACTAGACAGGCGGTGTAGAATGTTTCACAAATGGGCTACACCATTATCTAAATGACACTGCTACTAGGCCCAAACTATTACCTGGGCTAGGTGCAGTTAAAAATTAGTCTGAATTAGACAGGCAGTGTAGCTTGGTTCACAAGTGAGCTACACCACTATCTAAATGACACTGCTACTAGGCCCAAACTATTAGATGGGCTAGGTGCAGTTAAAAATTAGTCTGAACTAGACAGGCAGTGTAGCTTGGTTCACAAGTGAGCTACACCACTGTCTACCAGACACTGCTACTAGCCCCAAAAATTGCCTGGACTAGCTGCAGTAAAAAATTAGCTACTGAAGACAGGCGGTGTAGCTTTCTTCACAGCAGTGCTACACTACCTGCCCTAAAGGATTGCTTGAGCTAAATTTGCCCAAATGCTGTGAAAAACACTGGCCCAATACTGGCACACACCTGCCTGGCAATAACTAATAGAAACTGCTCTAACCTAGCCCTCAAAAGGGCTGATATTATTACTTGTCCCTACTTCTATGAAGTAGCCCTCAAAAGGGCTGAGATTCTAACTAGTCCCTACTCCCTAAACCAATATTTCTATCTAACTTGAGATTCGCTCACTATCTATCTAAGTAACACTTTATAGTGCCCACAGCAGTAGTACGGTGCCTGACTGACACACAACTACAGCACTGAGGAAATGGTGGCGATGGGGAAAATGGCTGGGTCTTATAGGTCAAGGACATGTGACATACACAGCCAATGACACATGCCTTTGCTTGTGTACAAAAAATGCACTTTGCTGTGTGTGTCATTGGCTGACAGCTTGCACCGCCCCACTGTATATGCAGTTAGGATAAAAAAATGGAGATCGGCATTATTTCTGCAGCACTGATCTAAACCCCACCCCCTCACACACTATACAATGAAGCTGTATATTAACATTCATTAACAGTATTACTGTGAAAATCCAGTTACGCTTTTAGTGAACGAACCGTTATCAAGCATAAACTCAAACTGCCGAATTTGAAGCTAATTGTTCGCATTCGTTGAATGATTCGAACATCCGCCAAAACAGCTCGAATTTGAGATTGGCGAACATTTCGAATCGAACACTGCTCATCTCTACTGATGACTTGACACTCAGACTTAAATCATCTTTCCCGTTCAAATGGAAAGATAAAGCATTAAAATATCTGGGAGTGTTGATCCCTAATACTATTTCTGATCTCTTCAGTCTAATTTATACCCCATTGCTACATAAAACAATATCTGACCTGAAAAAATATATTAAACCCCAGCTTTCCTGGTTTGGACGCATAAATGTCAGTAAAATGGACATCCTCCCTTGGTTCCTTCACCGCTTCCAAACGGTCCCGGTGAGCGTCCCAGATAGCTTCTTTTGCCGCCTGCAGTCCACCATTAACAGTTTTGTTTCAGGGACTAGTAGGCCGCGAACCTGATTCTCGGTTTTAACCAGACCCAAGTCACAGGGAGGTGTGGGCTTCCCCAATTTCAAATGATATCACCAGGCTGTTCTTTTTTCCAGAATAGTGGATTGGAGACATGGCAATCTCCACAAACAGTGGGTGATGCTTCTTTATACTGGCTGCCATGACGTAGCAGCACTTGTAGACCTCCCCTGTCGGACTTCTCTCCACTTACTCGGACGGTCTTGAGATTCGGGGATGGATACAACGGGAAACTGAAATTGATTAGTAGACTCTACTGCCCGGGTGTGGTTGGGAAAGGTGGAGGACAGGTTATTGGGACTCTCCACTGGGGGGGGGGGGTTGCGGGAGATCTGTCACGGACAGGCATTGTCGTGGCTTGAATTTATTCAACTGAAATAATTCCTTTCGGGAGTTTCCTTTGGAATACCGACACGGTTTGAGTCTTTGATGCTGTCGACTGAGAGCCCTTCCCATGTGATCTCGGTACTCTACAGCCTGATCCTGGAAATGTTACCACCTACCACCCTAGATTTGTTGCAGCTTGGGAAAAAGCTCTACGGACCAATTTTTCTGAAACTGATTGCCTGAAGATCTTTACCCTTATACACAGGATGTCTATTTCTTGTAGTTCGCAGGAAAAAAATTACAATATCTTAACACATTGGTATAGGTACCCTGTCTTTCTCCACAAGATTAATCCTACAATTGCATACAATTGTTAGAGGTGTGGTAAGGAAGAGGGCACTATGCTGCATATTTGGTGGTCATGTGATCTTTTGGGGCCATTTTGGGGAGCAATTTTCAAAGCTTTCCACCTGATGTTTGGTATACACCATGAACCATCCCCTCAGATTGCCCTCCTTTCACTAATACCCTGCACTCAGCCCAGATCCCGAAAAATTAGAACGCTATGGGTCGTGGAAAATGGTGCAAAAGTGCAATTCTTTTTCTTTAAAAGTTTCAGATTTTTTTTACCACTTAGAGAACAGTAAAAGTATACATGTTTGGTATCTATGAACTTGTACCGATCTGAGGCATCACACCGACATGTCAGTGAAAATGATGAATAAAAAAACCAAAAAACAAATGTGCAATTGCACATTTTTTGGAACTTCACTGCATTTGGATCTCTTTTTCCATTTTACTGTACACTATTTGATAAAATAAATGATTTCATTCAAAAGTACAACTCATCTCACAAAAAATCAAGCCCTGATGAGTCTATATTTATGGAAAAATGAAAAAGTTATGGCTCTTGAAAGAAGGGGAAAGAAAAATGGAAAATCGCTGGGGGGGTCAAGGGGTTAAAGTGGCATCACTATGGAAATGGATGGTAAACTGGTAGTAACTTACCGTCTATTTAACAATACAGTGCACTGGCAGACTTGCCATGTTTTGAAAATGAAAAAGAGACAATCCAAAAATTAACCCTTTCATGTAGGTATGATCAGGGATGGTGTTCTGTGCTGAACACTGATTCAGACTGATGGTGTTATTATGTCCTCTACTTTCTTCCGCTAATACACTTGTTGGATGCAAAGGAGGGTAACTGCAGCCTGCATTTGGAAGTATTACTGCCCTGGATGGCTGGTACCGTTGGTGATGGGGCTACTGACGCTGCTAGTGGCTACCATATCCTTTGCCATAGATACTTTTTCTTTTACTATTCCATTTTTAGAATGTTAAAATTAAATTAGAAAATCTTTTACATCCAAATTACAGTATGTAACCCTTACCAAAAATTAAGTACTGCTAGGCAGCTAAGTATATGTACAGAAACCAGAAGGGTGTGGTATGTACAGTTGGCAAATTGGACTGGTAAAACAGGTTTGCAAAACCAGATATGCATAGTTAAATCTCTGAATAAATTAAACATAATAATTTTAATTCATTGCCTTCCCAAAATTACATAATATGAGTTGCTAGATAGGTACAAGTCTAAAAAATCCCAGCACTTGTTGTATTAGTCTGGCATGTATGGATGTAAAATTTTATTACATAAACAGAAAATTGCTTGCCACATGCACACTTTGTAAGGTAGATAATGACAGTTAAATGCCTGATCCTCAAGAAGTACAAAAACATATTGCCATCCCTCATGACAAGCAAATACATCATTGGATACTAATTTCAGATTTTTTTCTGGAAAAAGTATTGTGCTGTCCTGCTTCTGTTTTTAGTGCCTTAAAGAGTAATGCTCATTTTAATTTTTATTTCATAAATCAATAATACAGATGAAAAAAACTACTTTGCATTATATAAAACAACTTTTCAATATATCTTATCAGACAAATGTGTTTCTTTCTCTCACAGAATTGATCAGTCATTATCAAAATTCTCAATTCTGAGGTAAAATCCGCATTCAGTGAATACTTTCCCATTTCGGAGATAGGATATGGCACTTGTAACTGATGAGATGCTATGGCAATGGGAGGAGGGAGTAGCTAGATGTGGAGGGAGGATCTAGAGGCAGAGCTCCACCCCTCATCCTGTCATCATAGAACCAAGAGAGATAACAAGATGAGTGGCACTGATCAGGCATTGGCTGTAAGTCTTTTTTATAGAAGCTGGTCTCGTCAAAACGCTAGTGAGTACTGCAAAAAAGGCTGTCATCCGTTCCCCATACTCCTGTCACGCTGGGTGTAAGGAGACACCCAGCACTGGATGAAACATGGGGGGGAAAGGAGTCCCTGATGCTAAGGGCAAAAAGGGGAGATGGTGACCCCTAGATTTACTAGCGCTGACACTTGGCACCCCTACGTCCCTATACAGTTTCAACAACTGTCGTCGCCAGGGTACCTATTCCCTGACGGTCCCTGGAATACCACTACACTGGGATCACAGCGGGTGATCAGTTGACAGCCCAGCTAGCGACTAAAGAAACACTCAAGGGAAACAAACAAAGAGGGAAGAGATACACTTAGCTTGAGCAGATCCAAGCAGCAAACCAACAGACTCCAGGAAACACTGCTTTGAGCTAGGATACAACCAGGAACACCTGAACAGCTATCACCAGCAGTGCATCCGGGGAGTTAAGGGGAATATATACACAGCTCAAGGTAAGGGATCAGCTGGGTCCTAGTGACCTCCAGCTTTCATAAAAGGGAAATGCCTCTTAAAGCAACAAAGACATTTTTTGAAGGATTTCGAACTGTTTGGCCAAATGCTGGGACCCTATGCGAGTGGACTTTACAGTGTCATCCGTACCTCCTGACACTCCCATGAAAACTCCCTCCTGCCTTCATGTTGTGTATGTATTCTGAATAATAAAGACTTACAGCTATTCCTTTGTCCCACTCTTCTTGGTATCTTTGGATTTATACGAACTGTACTGGCATGTGTGCACCTCTTTACATGTGGGGCTGCAGAGCAACAGACTTGCGCCATGGTGCTCAATTTTCCACTCTCTTTGCTGATGAATAGAATCAAGAGATTAATCTATGAAATAAAGACAGTACTCGTATAAATAACAAAAGTAACAAGAGAATTTGATATGTAAGGGGCATTGCTGTGCATAATAAGAGAGGGCGCTATGTAATATATATGTATATATATATATATATATATATATAATATATATATTAAACACAGTATATATGTATATATTATACATATATATCTATATCTGCAGCTTTGTCGCCATAACAGGTGGAGGGTCCAGTCACAATTTCTTGGACAGGGGCCCCAAGCTGTCAGTGTCTGCTCCCTGGGTTGCAGCTTTATTTTTATTTTGTACTGATTAATTCATAATCTATTTTAGCCAAATTGTACATTTTTGGACTTTTTTACAATTATGCTATAATTTTTGGTTAGTTAGCATTTTAAATATAATTTTATACTGTGAGGTAGAGTCCCTGGAGTACTCGTTGGCAAGGGGAAATGTCATCAGCGACTACATTTTAACGGAACATAACCAGCGAATTCATTGTTTTTCTGTCATAAACCTTTTCATCACATAAAACATAACAACGAAATTTACATTTTCATATGACATAACTTACACATTAGTACATCACATGACATTACATTACAGGATATTCACATGAGAATCAACGGGACCACATCATGACTTATTGTCGGCCTCAATGGCGGTTACCTCCGCCTAACACCCTGACAGGGAACATTCCCCATCCTATTGCACACGAGTCATTACACATGGTACTTTTTCATGAACCATTATGACTCACGCATGAAACAGCATTCACGGCATTTTTACATAAACCTATATGATACTTACTCACAATAGTGGCAGGAACACTGTCACTCAGTACACACAAGACCTCCACGGATCCACGGGATCCAGGACACTTACATCTGATCAATGGGACCATATCATGACTCACTCAGTCAGTCCCAAAGTCGGCTGTGACCGCCTGGCTATCGAACAATACTCGGTCTTTCACACCGCACATCTGACCGCCTGGCCCTTGAGCCGTCCTCGGTCCTCATGGCTCATATGACCAGCCTTGCCCTTGAGCCGTCCTCGGTCCTGGACACTGACCGGCATGCACGCATTATGTGCCACCGGCATGGAGCTGGCAAGCTCCCTTCACTTCCTCTACCGGGAAAAGATCACTTCCAGCACATCCTCACATGGCAGTGGTATGGACTGCTCTGATTCCCATCGTCCTCTCTTCACTCAGACACCTGGCAGGTTCTTATCCAGGCTGCCTCACCCACAGCTGCAACACAGTGAGTCAATCAGCACATCTCACTCAGGCCGGTTTCACAATCTGTGCCTCCGGCACGTGTGTGGTCTGTGCCGACACATGCCGAAGGCACGGACATATGGGGACACACGATCCCCTATGGACCCATGCAGACATCCGTGTTTCCGCATGGACCGTGTCTCCGTGTGGAGCACATGCGTGTCCGTGTGCTCCACATGGCAACTTGTCCGTTTTTATGCGGAGCCACGGACCGCATTTACGTCCAAACGTCCTGCACACGGATGTTCACACTGTGACATCCGTGTGCATGGACACGGACATAAGTGAAAAACTTGAAAATAAAGTATTCACCTCGCTCCAGCGGTGTCTGTTCCTCTCACTTTCGGTGCCGCTCATTAGGGCTCATGAATATTCACTTCACTGAGCCCAAGAGAGACCGGAAGATAGAGGAGCAGTGGCTCTGGAGGGAGGTGAGTATGCAGGTGACAGGCTGTCCATGTGCTATCCATGGCCCCACGGATAGCACATGGACTGCACACATGTGTCACACGTCTGTGACACATGTGTGCACACCCTGCCCCTAAACGGCCATGTTTCATACGTCCGTGGTGACAGGATGTGTGAAACCGTCCCTACACACAGACCTGAGTATGTGATTAACCCCTTGCACCATTTAGGTTTAGCCCAGCAAAGCACTCATACACACAGGTTCAGCCGCTCATTAGTCTCATCTACACCTTCTAGATGTTAACCCACTGTGTACTGGACAGGTTTACAGTATTCACACACAGGAAAACCGGCTAATGTGTACAGAGACCTGTGCTGATAACCCGTGTGCACATGCCGGTAACATCACGATAATACCAATACTTGCTTGCTGTAATGTACGCTCTGTAAACCATAGATATGGGAAGGAATGAGCAAGGTCTTTTTACATATATGGCAGGTGCAATTTATTTTGGGCTAATCAAGTGTATCACAAAAACAGTGCAGTATTATTAGATATTTTATCTGTACAAACACAACAAGGAGCGATCCCAATGGAGGTACAGGGCTGAAAATGGAACATTAACATTTAGGCTATAGTACAAAATCACATGCAAGAGATAGAACCTGTCTCCTCCATACATCTGTGACATGGTCTCCCGTTACTTACCTACATGCAACCTTCGATCCTCTCAAGATCTTCTTCTCTACTCCCCACTCATCTCTTCTTCCCACAACCGCATTTCTCCCATGCTTCCCTCATGCGCTGGAACTCTCTACACAAACACATCAGACTTTCGCCCACCATGGAAACCTTCAAAAGGAACCTGAAGACTCACCTCTTCCGACAAGCCTGCAACCTACAGTGATCCCCAGTCCACTAAACTTCTGCATGACCAGCTCTACCTTCTCTTAGAGCAGGGGTGGGGAACTCCAGTCCTCGAGGGCCGCAAACAGTGCATGTTTTCAGGATTTCCTTAGTATTGCACAGGTGATAACATAATCACTTGCACTGGTGATGATTCCAATCCCTGTGCAATACTAAGGCTGGTTTCACACTGCGGCATGATCCAGTCAGGTCAGGTCAGGTTTTGTGTTTCAAAACCAGGAGTGACTCCAAAACCTAGAACAGGTGTCAAACTTTCAATTATACTTTTTTCTCTGCAAGTTCCTCTCCTGGTTTTGAAACACAAAACCTGACCTGACCTGACCTGATCTGACCGCAGTGTGAAACCAGCCTAAGGAAATCGTGAAAACCTGAACTGTTTGCGGCCCTCGAGGACTGGAGTTCCCCACCCCTGTCTTAGAGTATCCTCAATCATCCCTTGTAGACTGTGAGCCCTCACGGGCAGGGTCCCCTCTCCTTCTGTACTTGTGTGTTTCTTGTGTTGGTCATGTTTATTGTAGTTGTCTATGTATGCCCCTCTTCACGTGTAAAATGCCATGGAATAAATGGTGCTATAATAATGAATAATAAAAATAATATATATATATATATGATGAAATCAAATATCGTAGCATTTTACTAGAAAATATTATTAGTTAAAACATTAATATTACCTTCTGTGCTGCCGTTATTACTGCTTTTTCTAAGGAATCTATGTTTCTGTTCATAAGATGTAAAGCTTCTCCCTGCGTTACAGGTGGATGACTTGGGTCCAGGAAGATAGGAACATGCTCATAGACTGCAGCTACAAATGTATCCAGGGAATAAGTAAATTTTATGCTGAATGCTACACAAATGAAAATGCCGGGGAAAAGCATGATGCCCTGTCAGTTAGAGAAGTATGTTTAATGTGAAGTGATCTGATATTTATGTATCCTTAATCGCAAATACTAAACTGTGTTATGTAATATACGCCGTGATCTAATTTGCATGTTCTGCAAATAGTGTGCATTGCGAAACCATTAAGAAACTTTAACCAGAAGAGCACATATTGCCATAGACTATTATATTTCCCAACAAAAGCATTAACAAAATATTGAAAAATTAGTAATAGGATATGGTTTTAGTTGGATACATGTGCACACCACAATTGGAATTACATTAATTAAAATATTGATTATTCTTTTACACTTTATTTCTTTAGCATCTTCTAGGATATACCATAAGTATACTGATAGTAGGCTTGCTCTATTTTTCCATTTCTTTGCTGTCACAACCATAAACAATTAGGATAGGAAAAAGAGTGATATGATAGAGATTAATTCCTACTACAAAAGAGTACCGGATTCAGTATACACAGAAGGTATATACGGCATCTAATTCACCCGGGAAGTAGACTATAAATATATATATATTAAAAAAAATCACTGAATAGGACATAAAATTCAGAAAAAAACTCAACAAAAATCAGCCATGTCAAATATCCATTGCACCTAGCAGTAGGCTGCCAGCCCCACTGAGAGGTAACACAAGTGTCTGAATACTGGTGCTCAATCTCCTGCAACCCAAGCGATGGGGGCGGTTGTGGCACCTGCGACCAGCCATGCTAACAGGGAGGTGATTGGTGGCATATGTAGACACAAGGTTACCATTGAGCGTCAGTCACACTGGTATATATGATGCATAGTGTCAGACTGCAGCCTATTGGTCACGCCCATGCTATTAGATCATGCAGGCTGCTCGGCACCATATACCTGCATCACAAATGACCGACGCCCCCAGGGGGCTCAGCAACAAACTGCAAGATATAAAAAGGTGCAATAAACACTAAAGATGAAGATGTGAGGTGTTAGTTAATATTTTGGCCAAAATATGTAAGCTCGTAACCCACGCCAAGGGCCCTCACACTTATGAGTACTAACCATATGTTTCCCACACCAGGTCGGTTCGGATGCCTTTCTTCTGCGCTGTCCCTTTTGCTTGGTGCTGCTTAAAGCTATGCTGCGGCCCTCTTCCTACATGCTGGTTCCACACCCATATGGCACATAGCTTGAGCCTTTTAAAGGTGTCGCTTCTCTGTCGGTGGCTCCGGGCCCTAATATGCTCCTGTGCCTCCAGGCATTTGTGGTGGCCAGGAGACTTGCAAATGTGTCACCCCAGAGTCCAGTTGCCACGATGACATTGCCTCCCTCGAGGGTCATGCCGTGCTTGGTAGCAAGGGGAGGTATCCACACACAGTAAGCCCACCACACACAACAACTTCCCAACTCCAGACCAGAAGGGGAGGCTCTGAAACCCGAGTTCAGGGGAGGTCCAGTATAAATTCTGGTCTGGAGGTGGGGTTAGGCAGTTCAGTTCCTAGGAGGACTGTGAAGAGGTCCCGTGGATTGGAGCAGAGTAAGACTCGTCCCGGGACACAGACTAGCCAGCATGAGGGACCCATAGGAGAGGGTCTGAGAAAGTGAAGAAGGAGGTCTGGGGAGTGGAGCCGGTTAACGGCTCACCCGCATGCAGAGCACTAGAAGCGGACACCGGATTCCGAGGCTGTGAGAGATTCCAGGTCCAGCAGCCAACTCCGGTGGGCGGGAGATTCCAAGTCTCCCAGCAACAACAAATCCCTGGAAGCACAGCAGCACCACCACAGGGACAACACCTAGAGGAGTAGTACCCGGGAAGGGCTGCCTGCCATACAGGTGAAAGACTGTATGCAGGAGGAGAGGGTCGCAGCTAGCTACAGGCAGCCAGTGCCCCCCAGGAGTAACACAACAGGGAGACCTCAGAACTCACTGGGTGAGGAGAACCCTAACTTGTTTCTAGGCCACCCAGACTCCCAACATCTCCTGTGGAAGGTACCCTGGACTACACCTACTATTTCTAACAGTAAAGGTAACGGAGACTTCAACCCTTGTGTTTGTCAGTTATTCAGCAACCTCAGTCCTGCACCCCCAATGGCCTACCACCACCATAGACTTTCCTGGTTGCCCTGGGGATCTGACTCACCGTGGCCGGGGACTCCGGTTTAGACAGGCTGTAGCTCCTTCCTCCTTGTCACGGGTGGGCCGCGCCTGCCGGTAGTGAGGCCCGGTTGAGTGCAGATCAAAAGTCGAAGACGTCTTGTAGGAACAGATTAAAGGGGTTAATTTATTCGTGACGCCACCTATGAGTAGTTCGGTAAGTCCTACCGACGCTGCGAGACCTCCGGGGGATGGATAGCAGCAAGATGGAACGCTCCCCACAGGCTGAGCGATGATCCCCGGAGGCTGGAGCTGCTTAAGATGTTGTGCGGCAGCTGCGGTTACCTTGTGTGTGGACAGATGCAATCATAAGGAAGCACGGACACTGAAAGTCTCTGTAACGGGTCTTTACTGTAACCAGCAGGCAGTACATGGCATACAGTTAACGGGTAGTGGACCGGGTGGACTCAGCTGTGATAGGTGTCCCTCAGAGAGATCCGTAGTATTCCTCCATTCTAGCTAAGTATTTGCCATTGTCGCCCAGGAATACCAGGTCGGGTACGGGGAGACTGCTTCAATCCCTATCCAAGATGTACGTTATGGATGTTCTGGGGAGCCTTGGATCCCTCGGTGGGTACACCGCTGGTTAGACGACTGGAATTTGGCGGGTGGTGGGGTGCTCCTGTGAAGCTGCTCCTCCACGCTTCTGGTTCGCGTAGCAGAGGTGAACTGCTGCCAGCTTCGGTACCAGTGAACCGGCTGTGAGTTGGGCACAGGAGTCTTTTGGAACCCGTGGTTGGTGATGCCCGATCCCGGTTGTTCAGGCCTCAGGTGCTAACACCCGACCGGTGACGGCCCAGGGGATGCACGGTGGTGCAGAGCCCCGCTCCTACGTTACTCCAAGTTCAAGTCTCTCTCTCGACTCTCTCAGACCAACAACTAACTAAAGTCTGTACTTCTCCTAACCACTACCCTTGCACTCCGCGCACCAGGACCTTGGATTGGCCCTCTATGTTAAGTGATGCATGCAGGGTTTGGATCTCTAAGTTAACCAGATGACTGCTGGGTCGGAGAATATTGCTGCTGCATTTATGGCTGCAATACCCTCCTGTGACGCACTCGTTGCGGGGCACCACAGATCCACTCCACCGTGGGGAGCGAAACCATCACTACTGGACTCCCATCATCTGCAGAGGTCCCGTACAGTAGCCACGGCCACTAATAGCCGCATACCATGGCTGGCGTCATGACAACCATCCGTAAACCACTATCCCCTGCAACGCTTATAACTCAAGCCCCAGGGCCACAGAGTCGGGCCCTCGACCGTCCTGTGAATCACCCAAGCAGAACTGCTGACTCGGTCCCCGAGTACCCTACAGCCCTGGGGCGCGTCAGAGTTCCTGGCATCACAAAGACGATCTCATGCCCGATATTAACGGGTACTTTGTGCCATAGACTTTATTGAACTGTGTACAGTCACCATTGTTAACCCACGAGGCGTGCGGGAAGATGAGAGGGCGTGCCGTCATGGGCGGAACCTTGGAAAGGGCACGAAGAGAGACAAAGACCCGTGCTCTGATGTCAGCCAATGTGGAAATCCCCTGCAAGCTAAACTCCCCATCTGCGGAGCGGTAGACTGTCCCGCCGGTAAAGACTGAAAACTGGGCTGTAGTTCACTAAGCGGGAGAGATGTCTGATACAGAGGGAGAGCAGCCCGTTGTGATTCAGGCGATGATGCCGCCGAAGACTAGGCCCACAGCAACGCCCGTCATGCGATTCATGATGCCGTACATCCCGGGAGCGACCTGCCTACCGCAGTATTCAGGGGAGGCTGACACCCTGAACGGTTTTAAAGATAGACTAAAAAATGTATTCGAGATGTTCCAATGATGGAAGAACAGCGAGTGACCATGCTGATCGACCAGTTGACTGGTGTGGAGCAGCAGGAGGTAAAGTCATGGCTGGACACGGACAAATGGTCAGTTAGACAAATATTCGCCAGGTTAAAGGCAGCCTTTGACACCCGTGCGGTCGCGCAGCTGAAAGTAAGATTTTTCGGGTGCAAGTAAAGGTACCGTTACACGCTGGGAGCACAGTCGTTAAGACATCGTTTTGACATCGTTGGTGAGATGTCACACGTGTAGATATTGTGGACGACGCACCAACGATGTAGTGAGCAGCTATCGTTCGCTCAACTCAGCGAACGATATCTTTTCACTGATGTGAATGGGCGAAGTCGTGAATGACATCGTTATAACCGTGTCACACAGAACGAAGCTGCAGGTTGGCTGATCGAGTATCGTTTGATTTGAGAACATGTTCTCAAATCTGCAATCAACGAGCCAACGATTTATCGTAGTCGTATCTCGGTGTTACTTGAAATGACATCCTAACGATGTCGTTTCAACTACTCCAAACCAGTGATGTTTTAGCGATATCGTTCACGATATCGTACCGTGCAACGGAGCCTTAAGGGCGCTGGACAATATACAGGGCTATGCCTTGAACCTGCAGGAGGTGCTGATGGCCATGAAACAAGTAGACCCTGATAACACCCAAGATGAAAATAAGCTGCTGACTCAACAGTTATTGAGGGTTTCCGTTCTCCTTAGCCTCCGAGGGGGCCATTGCCCAAACCCTAGAGCCTAAGACACCTGAGGCCTTGCAGTTAAAGGTCCAGCAACTTCCGAAAGGGATGGCCATCCTGGTCAAAGCTGTCCAGTCAATCCAATGATCCAAGCCGTCGGAAAGAATGCTGTTGGCCTCCAGCCCTGAAGACGTCCCATGGCTACACCAGAGGAGTTACCCCGCTGGCAGAGGATGACCCACAGACACTGCAGGACAATGCATCTGCTGCTGCTGCAATGAGGCGGGACACTTTGCCAAATCCTGCACTTTAAACGAGAAACCCCAAGGGCAGCGGGCCACCCCCCAGGAATGAGTTTCTCCGGCCCGCAGAGCTGGCGCGACAGGTGTGTGGGAGGACGGTCGGTCCTGCCTGTCGTGCTGGATAGCATCTCCATGAACGCTTTATTGGACATCGGCTCACAGGTGACAACGATGCCCTATATCCTTAATAAGTGGTACTGGGCCGATTCTGACATTACTCGCTGTCCAGATGATTGTTTCACCATATATGCTAGTAATGGTCAGCCTTTACCGCAAGTTGGGTTCAAAAAAGTAACTATTATGGCCACTTTACACGCGGCTACATTTATAGCTTATCCACAAGTAACTTACTGGCTGTAGTGAAATCATGGAGACATGGTTCTATCTTGTTGCTGTGTAAGTTACCTGTGGATAAGCTAGAAATGTAGCCGTGTGTAAAGTGGCCATTAAAGTTGGGCGTGTAGAACTCAGTGTCCTTGGAATGGTAATTGTTGATGTTGACTGGCAAGAAACTAACCCAATGCTTACAATAGGCACTAATGTAATTGAAAATTGTCTGGGCGAGAAAGAAATAAAGGCCCTGATGCAGAGACAGCAGGTGGAGCTGTGTAGTGGAGAAGTCGGCAGTGTAAGAGTAAGTGACTCGGTCCCCATTGCAATACCCCCAAGAAGTGAAATGCTAATCTGATCTATGGCAGCAATAGGCCTTAGGGGTCAGGATTACCAAGTCCTGGTAGAACCTGTGTACTCAGATGGCAGACCCACTGTCCTGACAGCCAGGGGGTAGTTGATGTCCACAAGGGGAGAGTACCTGTAAATATCTTGAACTGTGGGGAGGAGGAGGTCAAACTGCCTAGGAATGCTACCATTACTAAACTCTACACTGTCAGTAACAACACCATCACAGCAGTGGAACCCTTGGATCCATCTGATCAGGAGGAGGACAAAGGCTAAGAGGGGTAGCTGGAGGACTGGTGTCAGAAGCTACACATAGGCACTGACTAAACCCCTTTACACCAAAAGCATGAAGTTTACCGGGTAGTGCAGGAATATGAACGGGTCTTCAGTAAACATCCTTTAGGCTTTAGGCAGGTAAAAGGGCTACAACACCATATCCCCACAGGTGACTATCCGCCCATCAAAGAGAGATACTGGCCTGTACCACCAGCTCATTATCAATGTGCCAAAAAGATGTTATGGGAAATGAAGAAGGCTGGGGTGATCAGAGATAGTTGCAGCCCCTGGGCAGCTCCACTAGTCCTGGTGAACAAGAAAGATGGTACAGTGAGAATGTGTGTTGATTAAAGGCAGGTTAATCGCATTACACATACGGATAAAGTGAAGAAAAAGCCGAACTCACCGGTCTTTAAATTTGTGTCAGAGATTTATTTCAATCTGGGGTACATGGTGCAGGGAGGGAGGGGGTGCAGGTAGGTCACGGTACACCGTTTCGCATTGTAGAGCTTCTGCAGGTCCTTTGTAAGGTAAAAGGCATGGTGACTGCTTTTCAAATAGGAGGTGTCTAACTACGTCAATACTGGTATAAAAATCATCGCAAATTGATAATGTTCAACTTTGCTTTTCTTTGCTTGTATATAGCAATGTTTGTATATAATTATTACTCCTCCCCTTTATACCGGTATTGACTTAGGTAGACACCTCCTATTTGAGGAATGTCACCACGCCTTTTACCTTACACAGGACCCGCAGAAGCATCTACAACACAAAACGGTGTACCGTCATCCTACCTGCACCCCCTCCCTTCCTGCACCATGTACCCCAGATTGCAATAAATCTCTGATATGGATTTGAAGACCGGTGAGTGCGGCTTTTCTTCACTTTTTCGAATATGTACCGCTGTAAAGCGTGCACCGCCGGTGAAACCCAGCTGTGGACAGTGTGCTGATTGGAAGTCCAAATTTGAGTGTTAGTAGTCTGGCTTTTCTTCTCCTCACGGTTTACACATAAGGATGCTTACTCGTTACCAGAATTGAAGAGTCATTAGCCGCATTGAGAACTGCTAAGGTGGAAAAATAGTTAGATCTCACCAGTGGGTATTGGCAAGTTCCCATAGCAGAGGCAGACCGTGAGAAGACAGAGTTCACGAAACCAATGGACCTCTGTGAGTTCAACTGCATGCCATTTGGACTCTGCAATGCATTGGGAACGTTCCAAAGACCGATGGAGTGTTGTCCTGCGGCATAGGAACTTTGGAGCGTACTACTGTACCTAGATGATGTCAAAGTCTACTGCAGGATCATTTGAAACACCTGGCTGAATTTATTTGAGGTCTTGTCTAAGTTTACATGAAAGTGAAGCTGTCTAAGTGCCACCTATTGAAGCCCAAGATACAGTACCTAGGACACATAGTCAGCATTGAAGGAGTGGTTTGACACCCCATGGTCCGGTAACCACACTACAAGCTTGGAGGTGAGGAATGGCATCCACCAGGTAAAACACACTTATAACATCTCCCACCCCGGGCCTGTAGGGGGAGCTTTAAAAACTTATGGTAGGATAGCTGCTGATGTCAATTGAGGTCCGCTATAGATACAGGTGCAGGGGAAGGAGAGCTGAGGTGACAGTTGAGTTCAAGAGAGGACTGTAGAGGCACCCTATGGTTCGGCAGCCACGTTAGGCCTGTCCTAGGGTACTGACAGTGTGATGAGCCCGTAGCCAGGGTCTGAGGAGTAGAGGAAGAAGGTCTGGGGAGTGGTAGCAGTGCCAGCTCGCCCAGGATCAAGCGCAGTATGGTCATTGGAGACTGAAGTTTGTCGGGGATTCCATACCTAGCGACCAAATCTGGAGAGCAGATGATTTTATACTCCCCGTTGACTAGAAGAGACAGGAGACACAGCTGCAATACAGAGCCAGGAGAGCTAAAGAAAGTCATGGCCAGAAGAAGGGTTCACGGTGCCTGTCACATGGCTAGTACAGAGTAGAGAGGGTCGCAGCACCGCTTTATGCAGCCAGGGACCACCGGACACGACACAATAGGAAAACCTCAGGACTTGCCTGGCGTGGACAGCCTCAATTTCCTCCAAGCTTTGGACCCCATCAACATCTACAATCAGTACTCGACAATACCTGAACTACATCATTAAAGGTATAAAGGACTGTTACTCTTGTGTCCGTACATCCTTCTATGCGCAAAACTCCTGCATCCTCACTGTTACCTCATAGTCACCCCACTATAATTTTTTATCACCGGCCCAGGGAATAAACCAGCCCTGCCTGTGGAGGGCTCATCACCTTGCTGCATCACATCATCATTCCTCGGAGCTGAGACAAGCAGTGGCGGTCACATCTGGCCACGTACCATGGGTGTGTTACAGTGAATAATTATTTTTTTCTTTTTACCCTTTTTTTACCCTTTTTATATTTTTCCCTTTTTAAACTTGTTGCGGACCCTCCAGGGCCACGGAACCGGTCCGTGGCCACTACCATGAAATTCCCCTGTAACCGGACAGCAGGGGCGGTCCCGAGTAACCCACGGCCGTGGTGGACGACACAGTGGTTCCAGACCCTGCACAGTAATCTAGTGACTGGCCAAGACCCTCAAAGAAGTATGGAGTTCTTAGGGCTGGTAGGCTACTACCGAAGGTTTATCAAGTGCTTCACCAATATAACAGCGTCTTTGAAAGACCTCCTGGTAGGCCTGTCCAAGAAGACCAAAGGTCTAGGCCCTTTTGTTGGAGTGGGACGACAGAGTAGAAGACTCCTTCAACCAGCTGAAGTGGGCCCTGACAGGGGATTAGATCCTGGTCTACCTTGACTATGGGAGCCGTTTGTACTTTACACAGACGCGAGCAATGTGGGATTGGAAGCTTTGCTATCCCAGTGCAGAACTATATTTCTTTGTCTTCAGAGGGGCAAAGCGAGAGTAATTGCCTATGCCAGCAGGAAGCTCCTCCTACAGAAAGGAATCCCAACAACTACAGCTCGTTCAAGCTAGAGTTCCTCACAGTGGTCTGGGCACTCATACAAGCACTACCTGGCTTCAGCAAGTTCACCATCTACACAGACAATAACCAGCTGACCTATCTGGAGACTGCAAAGCTGGGAGCACTGGAGCAGCGATGGATGGCCAGGCTGTCTATTTACAACTTCACTATCAAGTACCGCGCAGGCCATAAGAACGCTTACGCTAATGCGCTCTCAAAAATGCCCACCTCGGCATGGTCTAGCTGGGTAAGAAGATGGCCGCATAGCTGGGAAGATCCTGATCCCCTGATCCTTACACCGGCTCAAACAATTGCCACAGCCTTTCATGCGGACACTGTGCACTTGCTTTACTCACCGGAGTTCCAGGTGAGCACATGGGTAAAGTTAGAGGGTCGAAGCGAATCCCCCCCCACAGCGAGACACAGATTTATTTAGCAGCACCAGTCCCACTGACGCTACAACTAAGATGGCGCCTCAGTCCCCCCACTCTGCCCACGCCTAGCGGCGAAGTTCTGTGGTCTCCTCTGCCTCTATGAGCACTGATAGAGAGGATGCTCCTCTGACTCATAGCAGCATGAAAGCGCTGCTCTCTGCTTTCAGAGCTTCATTACAAGATGACATGAAATCTATGGTTGCGGACATTAAGCAGGAGGTGGTGGAGATAGGTGGACACACAGACAGGCTTGAAAAGAAAATGGAGGAACTCATTAGGTCCCACAATGACCTCATAGATGCAAATATGGATTTGAAAGCTAAAATGGCTAAGGTCCAAGGGAAGCAACTGGATCTGGAGGACAGGTCCAGACGTAACAACATCCGTCTCAAAGGCGTGAATGAATCAGTTCAGCATTTCTGCAAGACTTCATCATGGCCGTGATGCCTGCTGTGGATAGAAAGGACATTGTTATAGATAGGATCCACAGAATTCCTAAGCCATCTACGATTTATAATCATAGTGAACTCTGTATACTTAGAGTATGAATTAACTGAATTAACAAAATAGTAGTTTACCTTTATTATACATCTTGGTGATACAACCTTTACATATACATACACTTTATATAGTAGATTGTGTACAGTGATTCAGTTTTTGTTAAGATCAGTACGCAGTTCGGTATGCAGTTGTACACAATGTGTGATGTGATCATTATTATAACTAGTGCTGGGTCTATGGACTGAAAAAACTACCTCTCACCATATACTGATTTTATAAACTGTAATTGTTGTTATGCACATCTGAAATAAAGTTTTTGCACTTTTGATATTAATTGGGCATTATGATCGTTTTCCTTCCTCGCTCTATGAGCACTGATAGAGAGGATGCTCCTCTGACTCACAGCAGCATGAAAGCGCTGCTCTCTGCTTTCAGAGCTTCATTACAAGATGACATGAAATCTATGGTGGCGGGCATTAAGCAGGAGGTGGTGGAGATAGGTGGACGCACAGACAGGCTTGAAAGAAAAATGGAAGAACTCATTAGGTCCCACAATGACCTCATAGATGCAAATGAGGATTTGAAAGCTAAAATGGCTAAGGTCCAAGGGAAGCAACTGGATCTGGAGGACAGGTCCAGGCGTAACAGCATCTGTCTCAGAGGCGTGAATGAATCAGTTCAGCATTTCTGCAAGACTTCATCATGGCCGTGTTGCCTGCTGTGGATAGAAAGGACATTGTTATAGATAGGATCCACAGAATTCCTAAGCCATCTACGATTAAACAATCATTGCCCAGGGACGTCATTGCAAGAATACCTTTTTATGAGCTTAAGGAGGATTTCTTGTACAACTTAAAGGGAACCTGTCAGGTAGTTTATGCCCCCCCAGCTATCATTGTCTGTAGCTGCAGCTTCATAATACTATTCTAATCATCCCTGTCTGAGCTCATAGTGTAATGTGAAAGGTGAAAGAAAAGCATTTATACACTTACATTTCAGTCCCCACCTTGGAGAAGGGGGCTGTCTGGCAGGATAATAGTTAACTCACTTTTAACTTGGATGACTAAAAAACCTGTGTGATGTAACGATCATGTGACCATAGTGGGCGGAGCTAAGCTTGCAAACGTATTATGTTCTATGAGAACTTATCTCCGCCTATTGTAGTCACATGGTTGTGACATCACATCAGGTTTCCCAACATGTTCTAGCACAAGGCTGAAATGTTAACTAATAACCTGCCAAACAGTTCCCGTCCTCCAAGCTGGGGACTAACTGCCTCATTACATAAGGAAATGTAAGTGTATAAATGCTTTTATTTCACCTTTCACATTACACTATGAGCTCAGACAAGGATGATTAGACTGGTATTATAAAGCTGCAGCTACAGACAGTGATAGCTGGGGAGGCATAAACTAGCTGACAGATTCCCTTTAAGGGGGAACCCTGACCTCCCTGAGAGATTTGCATCTCTGAAGGTTTTTACAGATTTGTCCCAAGGTACCTTGGCTCTGCGTAGGGAATTTGCTCCATATACCTCGGTGCTCCGTGATCATCATATTTCCTATACATGGGGCTTCCCGACTAAACTTATCGTCAGAAAGGGGAACTCTACACACGCTTGCCTATATCCTGCTTAGGCTGCAAAATGTTTGTTGCAATGGGGCCTCCTTCTCCTACTGCCTCCTCTGCTGGTTCCCCGCCTGCTGTTTCATAGAATCGGCATGTTGTTTTTCCCTTTTTTGGCTCAGCTGGAGCCTCCCTTCCAGGTTTGAGATCTGTGCTCTGGAAGTTTTCCCCCAGGAGTGTATTTTTGTCACTCTACCGAGATACTGGGACTGGACTATGCGTAGTTCTTTTTCTTCTTGTTTTTTTCTATTTTACATTTTTGGGCTCAATTTTTTTTCTGGGCTCTTGTTGTTTGTTTCTCCCTTATCTGTCCCCAGACTTCCCCCTCCCCCTTCTCCTTCCCCCTCCTTTCTCTCCAGGTCCAAATGGTGTTCATTCATATTGACATAGTGCATTTTAAGAGGTCTTCTGATCTAATGTCTTTGTTTATGCATAATGAGTATTTCCATTTTATCACTGAGCTTAACGGTCTCAACTCGCCTGTCGAAAGGTCAATGGCTTGGCAGCAATTTAGCAAATCCAGGAGTGACATTATTTTTATTCAGGAAACTCATTTATTAGCTGAAAGACAATTTTAGACTTCAATCTAGCCTTTTCCCTTTTCAATTTTTGCTAACAGCCCATCGAAAAAGGTAGGGGTGGGTATTCTTATTAGAGATACGGTATCTTTTCATCACAAGGACTCTTTCTCTGATCCAGAAGGACGATACCTTATTCTCACCTGTCTTCTTAACAACACCCCTTATATTCTAGTAACATTATATGCACCCAACTCGGGTCAAAAGACGTTTCTTGAATCATTCCTGGATAGGCTTCCCATGTTCGGTCAATGCTGCACTCTACTTTGTGGTGACTTCAACATTCCTATGAATAAGCACCTGGACTGCTCTGTCGCAGCCTCTTCAAGGGGTGAGATGGGGCCACTTGTGGCTGAAATGGTTTGCATGATATCTGGCGTTACTTCCATAGCCCCAGCGGACTACACCTTCTTGTCCCCCCGCTTTCGTTCATATAGTAGAATTGACTATATCCTGGTAAATTATGCCATATTATGCCTGTGTACAGATGCTAATGTTGGTAGTATCATCTGGTCAGAACCATTGCGCCAACTTCCCTACAAATCGCAGATTCTGCTGCTATTAGGCCCCCACTGTGTGGAAATTGAATTCATACCTCCTGACTAATCCTGAAGTCTCTGCAGATATCTCCAAGCAATTATCAGAGTACTTTAATGTAAATGACAATGGAACGGTGGGGGATGATTTCCTTTGGTTTTCCCATAAGGCTGTAATCAGGGGTCATTCATTAAGATAGTGTCTTTTATTAAAAAACAGTATGCAGCGGACTTCACAAATACTCTTCACACTCTCCAAACATAGAAACACAGTATAAAGTATCCCCTTCACCGGGATTGCTTGCCTCCCTCATCACCTCAAGAGACCATCTTCGTACCCTTTTACTACAAAGGGCCGAAAAACATCTTAAAATTCTGAATGCCAAGTATTATGGTATGGGGGATAAGGCTTGTGCCTTGTTAGCCAAACAGGCTAAAAAGAAAATGCAAGAACCAAAATTCCCTACCTCACTCATCAATCTGGTCAACTGATTCACAATCCCATAAAAATGGCATAAGAGTTCCGTTCTTATTATGAGTCCCTTTATAATCTAAATAGGGATTCTAAAATCCTGCAACCAACCCCTGAGACCATTTCGGCTTTTCTGGAGAATACCTCACTCCCTAAGCTCAATCCACAACAATTATGCCTACTAAATGACCCACTATCGGTGCTAGAAATTGAACAGGTGATTAAGTCCACAAAAAAACACTCAGCCCCTGGCCCTGATGGTTTCCCCTTCTCCTTCTATGCACATTTCCCCTCTGTTCTTTCTCTGTACTTGCTGAGACTTTTCAGGTGCTGGCAGTCTAAAGGAGAGGTTGGAGGAGGGATTGGAAGTATTATCACCACATTACCCAAACCGAGGAAAACCCCTACAACTCAGGGGAATTTCCATCCCATTGCGTTGCTAAACTGTGACACTAAAATATATTCAAAGATATGGGCTAATAGGTTAATGGAGGTCTTACCATCTCTCATTGGGTCTGGCCAGGTCGGGTTTGTTCCGGGCCGACAGGCACGTGACGGAACCAGACGTCTGATTGATGTTCTGGATGTTCTGGAGAGATCAGGTTCCCCAGTGTTCTCCTGTCACTTGATGCTGAAAAAGTGTTTGACAGGGTTCACTGGGGGTATCTTGGAGAATTCTTGAATAAATTTGACATAACGGGCCAAGTCAAAGCGGCTATTATGGCTTTGTATTCCACCCCCTCTGCTTTCGTCTGGGCCTCGGGCTTCATCTCCAGAAGCTTTGCAATCACCAACGGAATGAGGCAGGGGTGCCCACTTTTTAATATTTGCATTAGCCATGGGAAACCATTGGCAGCGGCGGTTAGAGCCAACCCCAAAATTATTATTTAGTGGGCAAACAAGAACATTAGATGGCCTATATGCTGATGATGTGTTTTTACCTGCACAAATGTAATTTTCTCACTAGAAGAAATTATGTCTCTACTAGGGAGTTTTCCTCTGCTTCCTTTTATAAACTTAATATGTCTAAGTCCACCCTGTTCCCTATTAACATCCCCAAACAAATGTAGGATTATATTCAAAGGCACTTTTCATTCATTTGGTCCCCTGAGGGTTTTACGTATTTGGGTGTTTGTATTTTCCGATTACATAATATAGTTAAACTTAATTGTGACAGGGTCTATCGAGATATACTGAAGGAACTGGATAGACTCTCCTCCCAATTTTTCTCCTGGATTGCCCGTATCCATGTTGTTAAAATGTTAATTCTCCCTAAGCTAATCTACCTTTTCCGCTGTCCACCCCTTCTATTCCCTCGATCTGCATCTCACGATTTCAACACCTTATTAATTCTTTTATTTGGAACAACAAAAAAACACCGATTGCCCACATAGTTACGATTATTCATACGTGCAGGTCAGGTCCCGGATGTCTTCAAGTAAGCAGTAGAAAGCACAAGGGACACCGCAAATCACCGGTATAGTTGCCAGTGGCAAGACATCACCGGTGTCAGTCATGCAAAGTCCATATAATAAGCAAGAGAAAAGACGCACTCACGGATGAAGGCATCACGTGCCTTATTGTGGAACATAGCACGACTGCAGGAGGTGCAAGGTGACACCCTGCACCTCCTGCATCGTGCTGTCCCAATAAAGGACACGATTCCCTCTCCGTGATGCGTCTTTTCATCTTTGCTTATTTATATGGATGTACTCTCATACAAGCACCTCTTGAATATGTGAAGATTGTGGCTGGAATGCTCCACTACCATGGTTATATGATCACATTTGCTCCTCCGGCTCCCTCAGGATCTTGTGGAGGTGGGCTTTCTCCGGCCTCTCCCTCACGACGGTATATTAAGAACAATGTATGCGCTGGTTAAATTATGGCACTCCTTGGGCATTTCCCATTTTTATTTTCTCTTCAGAACCATTTCCCTTCGGGCTCTGGAACACGCTATACCAAATCTTTCCCTCTCTCGTTGGATAGCCTTGAATATACTCACGTTAGTCGATTTAATGGATGTGAATGGTTTGCGACCCTTTTCTTCTTTACACAACTCCTTCTCTCTTACCAATATGGTGTTTTACCAATACTTTCAGATCCGCCATTTCCTCTCCATTTGTCACATGCCTTCCTGGGTTAAGCAGCCTGAGAATGATTACTTACAAAGGTATTTTAAACCCCAATACTCTAGTCAGCACGGGGTCTCAATCCTATATAGAGCTTTAATCTCTGGAGATACACAACATAAACTCCCCTATATGTCATGTTGGGAGTGGAGTCTTTCATTCTCGGCATCTCTTGAATCCTGGCTTTAGCCATCTCACACACCTCCAGGTACTCCTCCTGTATCCTCCATTTGGAACAGGCCAAGAAAATCCAGTTAATTGGTATTTAACACCTCTCCGCCTGGCACAAATTCAAAAATCTACAGACTCTTTATGTTGGAAATGTGGCCAGAGACGGGTTCCATGGAGCATGTGTGGTGGCTCTGCCCTATGGTCTAGAGTTTTTGGCTTGTGGTGGTGTCTCTGATTGTTGAGGTATCTGGCATCCCCTTGTAACTTACTGGGCTTATGGCCTTATTGGGTCTTGGCCTGGAGGGCGTCCCCAAGATAATTTGCCCTATTGCAACGAACATCCTGATAGCGGCCAGGTTGTGCCTATCAAACATTGGAAACTCTGTACCATCCCTTCTAGGGGAGGATTGGTTTCGCAAATCAGGTTACATTTACAACATGAGACGATTTTGGTCCATGACCTTTCCATGAAATCCAAAAAACTCGAATGGTGTAACCCATGGCTGCCTCTCCGATGATGCTCGAGTACTGGTTGGGTGGGCATGTTTTGGAACATTTCACAGATAGCATTTCTCTTGCTGTGTATTTGTTATACCCTTTTTATGGATGACCTCTTCTCATTATTTGAATGTACTATGTCTGACAGATACTGCTGTATTGGACCTCTACTCTCTTACCCCCTATCCCTTGTTACTGCCCTGATATGATAACTGTATCATTGTCAATTTTTCCCTGATGCATTTCCTTCCTTTCAATTTTTGTTATTCCTTGCCTTTCTTATTCAATACAAAGAAATATTGATTTAAAAAATGCCGTACCTGCCAAACGTGGAGGACGACCCAGGGATGCTGGAAGAGTTAGAGCTGCCGGCTTTTCACCGCATCAGCATGACCCAGCATTCCCACGAGGTGAGGGACAAGCAATGTATCACACAGGAAGCTACGTTCAACCAATTACAAGAAGTCAGGAAAGGGGAAGGGGAAAGCTCACTCACACCTCAGGAGATCCGACACAGGTGCACAGTGATGGCTGGCATCCATCTAATACATAGACGTCAGTGAAGAATGTGAAGGTCCAGCACACTGTTTCCAATTCAACAAGATTCTTTTATTAAAGTGCTCAAAACATCTTAAAAGAAAGCATCATAGTTAGGCTTGCAGGCCATGTCAGACGCATTTCGGTTAAAACAACCTTTATCAATGACAGATTGCTAAAGATTAACAAACAATATATACAGGCAAAGTAATTACAGATGAAAGGACACATGTGCTACAACTTTACCACATAGGGTTAAATTAACAAGGAATCTCATGTCTGTTAATCTACAAGGAACATGGTTTACAAAGTTTAATCTGAACATGACAACTAAAATACCTGCTACCCACTGTGACATTAATCATTAAAGTTTTATGGAAAAATATTCAAACCAATAAATTCATGTAACGTACTTACTATATACATAAAGGTAATAAATCTATAATGTCAACATGCAGCGTAGCGTATTGTTCTCCCAAGGAGTATGTGACCAAGATGTATACATATTGAGGATTGGGTCGCATAGTATACTGCTATATAGAGAACATTCACTAGAAAAGCAAAATACCGTAATAAGTATATTCAATAAAAATACATTAAATCATTCTTATAATTCAATCCACGAGGAAATCTGGTATTTAGACGTAGTATCCAGAAATTTTCCCTTTTATGCAGTTTGCTAACCCAAGCTCCCCCACGTACCGGTTTCCTCACCAGTTCAATACCTTTTACCACTAGGCTACCGAGACTGCCGTTATGGATCTCTAGAAAATGTTTAGATAGGCCTGAAAGGGATCTTTTACTACTGGCTGTTGAAGAATCCATAGCTGTAATGTGCTCTGACAGACTTTTCTTTAGGGGACGGATAGTACAGCATATGTAACTCAAATTGCACAATGTGCATGAAGCCATACAAACCACATAAGTTGAATAGCAGTTGATGTAATTTCTAATTTTATATGATTTATTGTCGGTGCTGCCCTGAAAAGAGTCAGTCTGGTTCATGTATTTACACAGACCGCACTTAACCTGTGCACATTTAAAGTTGCCCGTGTATTTGAGCCAAGTTGGAGCGTTTTTTTCCCCAACATTACCAAACATGCTCGGTGACACAAAACTAGCTAAGTCTCTCCCTTTTCTAGGTATATATTTGGATCCATGTTTAAGAATCTCATATAAATCAGGGTCTTGGTACAACATAGGGATGAATGTGCGCATTATGTTAGTAATCTTGCCAAAATCCACACTATATGGAGTGGAAAAAGTTACCAATTGATTAGTGTCCCACTTCTTGCACTTCGCTGGTTCAGTATAAGATAACAAAGATGCCCGATCTTTGGATTCCACGATGATTTTTTTTTTCCTCGATTGACCATCCAAGGTTTGTACCCCTAGCATATAGACATTTGTGCATGTTCTCCCAGCTCTAGTTAGTTCACCCACAGGTAGACTTTTAATGGTATGTGCCGGGTGGCAGCTGTCCGCACGTAGTAGAGAATTACCAGAAATAGGTTTTCTATATAGATCCGCTACTATCCTACCAGTGGAGATTTCACCTATTAAACAGGTGTCTAAAAATTCCGTCTTATTACCATGCAAGTTATGGGTAAAATGCAGATTCATATCATTGCTGTTGCAATACATCAAGAACGCCGTCACCTCAGGGTCGGGAGGAACATCTGACGCCCATCCCATATGAGGATGAGGTCATCAATGTACCTCCCATACCACCGAAGCCTGGGTGCATATGGATTACAAATGCTGTATATGAATCTGTTCTCCCAAACCGACATGAAAATATTTGCCAAAGATGGACTGAAATTGGCTCCCATAGGACATCTACAGATCTGGAAAAAGAAGAAAAAGAAAAAATTCTCTAATCTGAAGAAATTATTTTTGAGAAGGAAATTCACAGACATCAATAGAAAACGTACCATGTCACTTGAGTATTTAGTCTTTTCAAGAAATAAGGCTAGGCACTCCATAGCTAAATTATGGGGGATACAAGAATACAGAGAAGTGACGTCTAATGTAATCCATTTATAAGATGTTTTCCATTCCAAGTTATTTACAGTATACAACAGATGTTTCGTATCTCTGATATAGCCAGGAATCAATACAACCAGTGGTTGTAGTTTTGTGTCCACCCATTCAGATAGTTTCTCCCCTAGTGCACCTATTCCAGCGACGATTGGTCTAAAAGGAGGTGAAAAGAGGCCTTTATGAGTTTTCGGCAGAGCATGGAAAATAGGGCATATGGGATGATCTATTGGGTATGTTGTTTCTCATTTATAACACCCAAAGAAAAGCCTTCTGATAAGAGCTTATTTAGATCTCCCGTGACCTGGTCTGTTGGATCAAAGCCAACCATTCGATAAGTATCCTTGTCTCTCAAAATGTTTAAAATCTCTCGACGATACAAGTCTGAGTCTAGAATTACAACTGAGCTACCCTTATCTGAATTCTTAAAAATATATGGCTTATTCTGTAGCTCAGTCAAAGCTTTCCTCTGTTCAAAAGTGAGATTATCACTAGTATCATGGCATTCAGCTAGTAGATCTCGAATTTTTTCCTCCACAATCATCTGAAAATTGTCCATAATAAGAACTCTAGATTTTAATGGATAAAATTGTGGGTTCAAGATTCTACCAGTAATGTCATCCAAATCAGACTCTATACGATTTTCATGTTTCAAATCTTTGAGGGAAACTGCTGCTAATTGTTCATCAAAGGCTAAGGATAAGTTACCATGATTAAAAGAGACAGTATGTACACTACTAGATATGTTACCAATATTCTTCCCCAACGGAACCGTGTCAGATGTTAAACATGGTGAGTCATGGAAACCCTGTGTTGGGGAAATAGATGTTAAATTGGCATGTAATACCACAGTGGTGTTTTGTAAACGGAGCTGAGTTGCACCAGACTGATCCATAAAGTGTCGTTTGTCGTTCAATTTCTGATGAACCTATTGACATCTTCAATGGTCTGGAACAGGTTAGCTCTAGCTGTGGGAACAAAGTTCAAACCTTTTTTCAACAAGTCAGTTTGTGCCGACGAGACAGTACATGCTGAAATATTTAATACAGTGAATTCATCCACATTAGCATCATTATTAACATTGATATCAGTAACAGAATTGGTTAATAATGATAATACTGTCTCCTTCTTTTGGCCCTTTTTGGGTAGCGATGATCGTTCCTGTGCGTAGGAGTGGGTTTTAGTAGAAATTAGTATACGCCAAAACACTCTGTATTCTCGCCACGTTTGTGTCTGACTGGTCCACCTGCTGGGATTTAACCTCTAATCTGTAATCTCAGTGTCCAGCTAAAAACCAACTCTTGTCTGCATTCAATTACCATTTTTGTGTGGCAGGAGTGGGTTGTAGTGGAAATTAGTATATGTCAAAACACTCTGTATTCTCGTCAGCGTTTGTGTCTGACCGGTCCACCTGCTGGGATTTAACCTCTAATCTGTAATCTCAGTGTCCAGCTAAAAACCAACTCTTGTCTGCATTCAATTACCATTTTTGTGCGGCAGGAGTGGGTTGTAGTGGAAATTAGTATACGCCAAAACTCTATGTTTTCTCATCAGTGTTTGTGTCTGACTGGTCCACCTGCTGGGATTTAACCTCTAATCTGTAATCTCAGTGTCCAGCTAAAAAACAACTCTTATCTGCATTCATTTTCCATTTTTGTGCGGCAGGAGTGGGTTGTAGCGGAAATTAGTATACGCCAAAACACTGTGTATTCTCGTCAGCATTTGTGTCTGACCGGTCCAACTGCTGGGATTTAACCTCTAATCTGTAATCTCAGTGTCCAGCTAAAAAACAACTCTTGTCTGCATTCATTTACCATTTTTGTGCGGCAGGAGTGGGTTTAAGTGGAAATTAGCATACGCCAAAACACTCTGTGTTCTCGTCAGCGCTTGTGTCTGACCGGTCCACCTGCTGCGATTTTTACCTCTAATTCGTAATCTCAGTGTCCAGCTAAAAACTCTTGTCTGCATTCATTTACCATTTTTGTGCGGCAGGAGTGGGTTGTAGCGGAAATTAGTAGACGCCAAAACACTCTGTATACTCATGTCAGCGTTTGGGTCAGACCGGTATAGCTGCTTTAATTTAATCTCCAATCTTAGTATCTAGCTAAAAAACAACTTATCCGCCTTCATTTGCTATTTTTTGAGGCAGGAGTGGGTTGTAGCTGAAATTTCTATACGCCAAAACACTCAGTATACCCATCTCTATGTTTGTGACTGACCGGTACACCTGCTGTAATTTCATCTTTAATCTCAGTATCCAGCTAAAAAAACAACTTGTCCGCCTTCATTTACCATTTTTTGAGGCAGGAGGGGGTTGTAGCTCCAATTTGTAAATGCCAAAACACTCAGTATACCCATCTCAGCGTTTGTGACTGACCTGTATACAGTTGTGGCCAAACGTATTGACACCCTGCAATTCTGTCAGATACTACTCAGTTTCTTCCTGAAAATGATTGCAATCACAAATTCTTTGGTATTATTATCTTCATTTAATTTGTCTTCAATGAAAAAACACAAAAAGAATTGTCCTAAAGCCAAATTGGATATAATTCCACACCAAACATAAAAAAGGGGGTGGACAAAAGTATTGACACTGTTAGAAAAATCATGTGATGCTTCTCTAATTTGTGTAATTAACAGCACCAGTAACTTACTTGTGGCACCTAACAGGTGTTGGCAATAACTAAATCACACTTGCAGCCAGTTGACATGGATTAAAGTTGACTCAACCTCTGTCCTGTGTCCTTGTGTGTACCACATTGAGCATGGAGAAAAGAAAGAAGACCAAAGAACTGTCTGAGGACTTGAGAAACCAAATTGTGAGGAAGCATGAGCAATCTCAAGGCTACAAGTCCATCTTCAAAGACCTGAATGTTCCTGTGTCTACCGTGCGAAGTGTCATCAAACAGTTTAAAGCCCATGGCACTGTGGCTAACCTCCCTAGATGTGGACGGAAAAGAAAAATTGACAAGAGATTTCAACGTAAGATTGTGCGGATGGTGGATAAAGAAACTCGACTAACATCCAAACAAATTCAAGCTGCCCTGCAGTCCGAGGGTACAACAGTGTCAACCAGTAATATCCATCGGCGTCTGAATGAAAAAGGACTGTATGGTAGGAGACCCAGGAAGACCCTACTCTTACCCTGAGACATAAAAAAGCCAGGCTGGAGTTTGCCAAAACTTACCTGAGAAAGCCTACAACGTTTGGGAAGAATGTTCTCTGGTCAGATGAGACAAAAGTAGAGCTTTTTGAGCAAAGGCATCAATATAGAGTTTACAGGAGAAAAAAAGAGGCATTCAAAGAAAAGAACACGGCCCCTATAGTCAAACATGGTGGAGGTTCCCTGATGTTTTGGGGTTGCTTTGCTGCCTCTGGCACTGGACTGCTTGACCGTGTGCATGGCATTATGAAGTCTGAAGACTAACAACAAATTTTGCAGCATAATGTAGGGCCCAGTATGAGAAAGCTGGGTCTCCCTCAGAGGTCATGGGTCTTCCAGCAGGACAATGACCCAAAACACACTTCAAAAAGCACTAGAAAATGGTTTGAGAGAAAGCACTGGAGACTTCTAAGGTGGCCAGCAATGAGTCCAGACCTGAATCCCATAGAACACCTATGGAGAGATCTAAAAATGGCAGTTTGGAGAAGGCACCCTTCAAATATCAGGGACCTCGAGCAGTTTGCCAAAGAAGAATGGTCTAAAATTCCAGCAGTATATGTGAAGACAAAGAAGACAATAGGGGGCGCAATGGTGCGGTATCCACGGACTAATTTGTAAAGACACAAGATAACCTACTAACCTGTACAAGTTGCGCTGTCCATGCACAACTATGGTTAAAGCCTGATTTAGAAATCCTCCTCCTAGCCAAGTGTTATGAGAGGAGGCGAGCAGCTGCAGGCACTCGCAGCGTCCGCGCTCACCTCCTGTTAGTTTCCGGACTCCGCCCGCTCGCGTCCCATGTGATCGGACGCGGTGACGCGGAAAGGTCCTAGATTCCCTGCGTGCAAGCGTTGCCTCGGTGATCGCAGGTCCTATAGCTATTACGAGCAGCGCCAGCCGTGTCCTCCAAGGGAGATAGATAATATTAAAGCGATAGTCACGGTCTGGTGGGCGCTCAGAGATAGATCAGGATCCTGTTCAGTAATAAGTCCTTTATTCCAGAAAACCTCCTTCACCACTGTGGTGAAGGAGGTTTTCTGGAATAAAGGACTTATTACTGAACAGGATCCTGATCTATCTCTGAGCGCCCACCGGACCGTGACTATCGCTTTAATAAAATTCCAGCAGAGCATTGTAAGAAACTCATTGATAGTTACCGGAAGTGGGTGATCGCAGTTATTTTGGCTAAAGGTTGTGCAACCAAGTATTAGGATGAGGGTGCCAATACTTTTGTCTGGCCCATTTTTGGAGTTGTGTGAAATGATCAATGTTTTGCTTTTTGCTTCATTGTCTTTTGTGTTTTTTCATTGAAGACAAATTAAATGAAGATAATAATACCAAAGAATTTGTGATTGCAATCATTTTCAGGAAGAAACTGAGTATTATCTGACAGAATTGCAGGGGTGTCAATAATTTTAGCCACAACTATACCTACTGTAATTTAATCTCTAATCTGTTATCTCAGTGTGCAGGTGTAATGAGGTGTACAATTCAGATTGTATTATTGAAATTGAAATGAGCTGTGCACAGTCCGCCACTGCCCCCTTGTGGACAATTGCTGAAGTGACTGCAGAGAGGAAAAAAAACAGCTTTGATTGCTGCTCCCCTCCCCAACAGCCATGTGCTGAGGAGGAGAGAGGGCGGGAGATCAGTTCAGACACAGAGTTGAACAAGAGAACATCTACCTGTGGATGTCTGTTGAAAGAGGGCTACTTTGCAACACCTTGCCGGAAAAATCACCCCGCAGAAGCCCCTGTGACTGATCCTGGGCCACTGGACTTTGGTGCTGTGACTCTGGCCGCTCTGCAAAACCTTGCCCGCCGTGCACCCAGAGTGCTTGTGCAGGGGCCGTGACCTACATAAGGGAGCCATTTGTGCTGCTGTGATCTCCCTTCTCCTGATCTGTGTGCCTGAGACTGGGAGAGACAGACTATTACCTGCAGAAGGAGACCAAAGAAGAGTGAGGAGATCCCCAGGCCTGCTACGTGGGAGCGACATCTTCTTCTGTGATAAGACTGGTACGTGATTTTAGGGAAAGTTAGGGAAAGATACCTTCATTGTTGTGTTTTCTTTTCTTGCCGCGTACCCGGAAGAAGTGAAGATTCAGAGACTCTAATATATACAAGTGCGCATATAGTTCGGTTGACTGTGAGATAAATATGTTTTACAGTAAAGAAATGTTATTATCGGTTAAACCTGAGTATGGGGATTCTGTTGAGAAAGATCATACACACACACCCGCGGCCTTACCACCGGTCGCTGCATCTGGCGTAGTCGGCAGGATGTGTGATCAACAGAATCTCCTCCCGGTAGTACCTTATAACCAGACTTATACTACGGCCTGCAGGTCCATATCCGGTGCCAGCAGTCCGAACAGTGACACGGAGGAATTGAAGCAGATAGTAGCAGAGTTGCAGAAACAGATACTGCAGCTACAGCTCAGGCTAGACCAACAGGCGGACAGGCAAGCGAGACAGCAACCCAGTCGGCCTATGGGAAGGTGCTGGACATGCGGCGACCCCCGCCATAGGGCAAACCGTTGTCCGTATCCTCCACCCGTGGTCCGATATACTAGAACCAGCAAGCCATGCCCCACAACAGCAGCCACCTTTAAACTAGACGCCCCAGCCAAAGCGGTTCGCTCGGCAGGGGAGATCAGGGAAAAGGGTGTGAAGAGACAGAGCCAGACCGATAAGCAAGTGCTGGCCACTCGGGTCCAGGGGACGGTGAAGTGGTTTAATGTCCGCGATGGGTATGGCTTCATCACCAGGAATGACACAAAGGATGACGTGTTTGTACATCAGACTGCCATAAAGCGTAACAATCCTCGTAAGTGCCTCCGCAGCGTTGGTGATGGGGAGGTGGTACAGTTTGATGTTGTGAAGGGAGAGAAGGGTACAGAGGCCGCCGACGTCACCGGTCCCGGGGGTGTTCCCGTTAAAGGAAGCAGATTTGCCCCCAACCGGCGCCGCTACCACCGGCGATCCTACTCTCCCCGGGTAGAAAATGTGACTGAGTTTATTGGAGATATTGTGAGCCCTGAACAAGGGAGCGAAGGTGAACGGGGGGATGACGGTTTCCCCCGACAGAGGTCCCTACTCCGCCGGAGAGCAATCCCTATGATATCAACGGCCATCACTGCCTTGGAGCCGATGGTTGTTGACAGGGACTGTCAACCTTTAAGTGGGGGGGTATGTAATGAGGTGTACAATTCAGATTGTATTATTGAAATTGAAATGAGCTGTGCACAGTCCGCCACTGCCCCCTTGTGGACAATTGCTGAAGTGACTGCAGAGAGGAAAAAAAACAGCATTGATTGCTGCTCCCCTCCCCCAACAGCCATGTGCTGAGGAGGAGAGAGGGCGGGAGATCAGTTCAGACACAGAGTTGAACAAGAGAACATCTACCTGTGGATGTCTGTTGAAAGAGGGCTACTTTGCAACACCTTGCCGGAAAAATCACCCCGCAGAAGCCCTGTGACTGATCCTGGGCCACTGGACTTTGGTGCTGTGACTCTGGCCGCTCTGCAAAACCTTGCCCGCCGTGCACCCAGAGTGCTTGTGCAGGGGCCGTGACCTACATAAGGGAGCCATTTGTGCTGCTGTGATCTCCCTTCTCCTGATCTGTGTGCCTGAGACTGGGAGAGACAGACTATTACCTGCAGAAGGAGACCAAAGAAGAGTGAGGAGATCCCCAGGCCTGCTACGTGGGAGCGACATCTTCTTCTGTGATAAGACTGGTACGTGATTTTAGGGAAAGTTAGGGAAAGATACCTTCATTGTTGTGTTTTCTTTTCTTGCCGCGTACCCGGAAGAAGTGAAGATTCAGAGACTCTAATATATACAAGTGCGCATATAGTTCGGTTGACTGTGAGATAAATATGTTTTACAGTAAAGAAATGTTATTATCGGTTAAACCTGAGTATGGGGATTCTGTTGAGAAAGATCATACACACACACCCGCGGCCTTACCACCGGTCGCTGCACAGGTAAAAACCAACTCTTGTCTACATTCATTTAGCATTTTACTGCAGCATGAGTGGCTTGTAGCGGCAAGTAGTATACGCCAAAAACACGGTATACGCGTCAGCGTTTGTGTCTGACCGTTTCAAGTGCCGGGATTAAACCGCTCTAATCTGTAATCTCAGTATGCAGCTAAAAAACATCTTTTGGACGCCTTCATTTAGCTGTATACAGGCAGCACAACATTGAAAATGCGCAAGGCCGGTGGCAAGAGACAAGGAACTGGACGTGATGGTGGTTCAGGCAGAGAGCGAGGCCATGTGCAAGCTAAAATTGCGCCACGACAAACGCCCATATCATCTCACTCGACCTTCCTGTCCCAATTTTTAGGGGACCACAGCAGTACACTACTATTAAACCAAGACCAGTGTCAACAGGTTGTTAGTTGGATAGCGGATAATGCTTTTAGTCAGTTTGGCACCACCACAAATACCCTGTCTTCCACACGGTCAAGAGTCAGTAGCCGTGAGACTGGACCGCACATTCCACGCCCAGATCCTCCTTCCTCTCACCATGCCGAGTGGCCAGCCCCGGACATTACTGATCCCACACTTGGACACTCTGAAGAGCTGTTCACTTATCCATTCTTAGATTCTGGCCTCTCGCCAGCTCCAGTTGAAGTGGGTCATGAGGAGATCGTATGTAACGATGCACAAATATTTGAGCAGCCACAGTCTTACAAAGGCAACGGTGGGAACGTGTCTCAACAAGAGGTGGACGATGATGAGATGCAATTGCCAGAAAGTCAGGAGGAGAACCAGGGTGCGGAAGTGGAAGACGACGTGGTGGAAGATTCAGTAACTGACCCAACCTGGCAGGAGGATATGCAGAGCGAGGACAGCAGTGCACAGGGGGAGTTAGGCTTAGCATCACAACAGGCCGGGAGAAGCACGGTGGTGGCCGCAGGCAGAAGGCAGGCAACCGTTCCCCGAAACAACAACACAACAGAAGTTGCCAGCACAACTGTTAGGTCTGCCTGTTTTCTAAGGTGTCTGCAGATAATTCGAAAAAGGCCATTTGCAACACCTGCCATGGCAGCATCAGCAGGGGTAGCAAAACTAGTAGCCTAACTACCACCAGCATGATCAGGCACATGGCAGCAAAGCACCTAACTTTGTGAGATGTACACCAGAGTCCAGGAGCAGTGTCTGCGGGTGACACCGCTGCGTCTTCCACTGCTGTGCGTGCAAGACAATCCCCTGTCCATACTGCATGCGAAAATGCCTCCTGTCCTTCACCTGTAGTTGCACAAGCAGAAATAGCACCATCATCAACCACGTCCTTGACCCAGCGCAGCGTTCAGTTATCCATACACCAATCTTTGGAACGCAGGCGCAAATATGCTGCCAACGGCCCACATGCCACAATTCTAAATGCACACACTTCGCGATTGCTTGCGATGGAAATGTTGCCTTTTAGGCTAGTGGAGACGGAAGCATTCTGCGACCTGGTGGCGACTGCTGTCCCACGTTACACGGTCCCCAGCCGCCACTATTTCTCCCGGTGTGTCGTCCCCGGATTACATAAGCACGTGTCACAAAACATCATACGTGGCCTTAACAACGCAGTTTCAGGCAAAGTTCACCTAACCATAGACACGTGGACAAGTGCTTGTGGGCAGGGCTGGTACATCTCACTAACGGCACACTGGGTTAATATTCTGGAAGCTGGGACCCAGTCTGAGCTTGGGACGGAACACGTCCTTCCAACACCAAGGATGGCAGGCCCTAACTTAGTCAGGGTTTCACCCACAGTGTACAGCTCCGGAACATCATGCTCCTCAGCCTCCTCCTCCTGCACTTCACCCTCCACACCAGTCCCAAGCTGGAAGCACTGCAGCACTGCCTCGGCTAAGCGGCAACAGGCAGTGCTGAAGCTAATATGCATAGGTGACAAACCCCACAATGCTGAAGAGTTGTGGACAGCTCTGAAACAGCAGGCAGATCACTGGTTCACACCGCTGAACCTACAACCAGACAGGCATGGTCATGTGTGACTATGGCCGGAACCTGGTGGCGGCTCTGAGGCGAGGCGAATTGACACATGTTCCATGTGTGGCCCATGTGCTCAACCTCGTGGTTCAGCGGTTTCTTAAATCCTACCCGGAGCTGTCGGATCTACTCGTCAAAGTACGCTGCCTGTGTGCCCATTTTAGAAAGTCACCTACTGCTTCTGCCGCCCTTGCCGGCTTTCAGCGGCGTTTGCAGCTTCCGGCTCACAGACTGGTGTGTGATGTCTCCACGCATTGGAATTCCACACTGCACATGTTGGTCAGGATTTGTGAGCAGAAGAGGGCAGTTGTTGAGTACCAGTATCAACTAGGCCGTCGGTATACAGTTCAAACTCTACACATAAAACCTCAGGAGTGGACATGGATGTCTGACATATGTACCGTCCTCCAAAACTTTGAGGACTCCACCAAGATGGTGAGTGGCGATGACGCCATCATTAGCGTCACCATCCCGCTTCTCTGTCTTCTAAAACACTCTCTGCTCAAAATCTAAGACGATGCATTGCAGGCGGGGCACGATGAGTTGGAGCAAGAAACCATACTGGGTGATTACACACAGCCCAGCCTCATCTCATCCCAATGTGCATTGGAGGACTATGACGAGGAAGAAGAGGATGAAGAAATAGAGCTACTTTCATACAGAATTGATGGTAATACATGCACAATCGTCATACCGTCAGTTCAGCGTGGATGGCCAGAGGACAGGGGAGAGGAGGATGATGAGGCCAGCATGGACAGCCATGCTGTTGGTGAGGACCCTGAAGTCTTGCCTGTTAACAGTCTGGCGCACATGGCTGACTTTATGTTACGCTGCCTGTCTCGTGACCCTCGCGTTATCAACGTCTTGGCGGACACTCATTGCTGGTTAGTGACACTTTTAGACCCACGCTACAAGGAAAACTTTATTTCTCTTATTACCGAGGCGGAGAGGTCTACAAAAATGCTGCAGTACCAGAAGGCCATAGTCGCGGTAGTAGTGTCACAAGGACTGCAAAGTTTGCGAAGATGCTGAGGGAGTGCCTTGCCGATCGTACAAAAGTGCTCCTAGATTCCTCTGTGCCTTATAATTATTGGGTATACAAGCTGGACACGTGGCAGGAATTGTCTCTCTACGCCTTGGAAGTCATGGCCTGCCCTGCCGCTAGTGTTTTGTCAGAGCGTGTTTTTAGTGCCGCAGGTGGAATCATTACTAATCAACGCACCCGCCTGTCAACTGAAAATGCTGACAGGCTGACTCTGATCAAGATGAACAAGGGTTGGATTGGGCCTGACTTCACCACACCACAACCAAATGATAGCGGAATTAAAATTTTGTGCCGGTAAATTGCCATGCACCTCCGCACACCCACACATGGGTACACACTTCATGACTCTGGCTACTTGCTGTACTGCTCCTTCTTCTCCTCATCCACCACCATCATATGATCAGTGCGACCGTGGTTCATGATGCCACAAAAACATAATTTATTTACATCATATTTATGATGATGATGACCCTAAATGTTCAAAAGTTAGGCAGTAGTTTCATGTATACCCCCCAGGCATAAATGTTTTAGTCCATGCTTACAGAATAGGCATTACAAGTACAGGAGACCCGCTCTTTTGTAATGGGAACAATATTTAGAGGCTCTCCTCTATGTTTCTTTCTAGGGGCATTGGGGTGCCTCCCAATTTTTGGCTGCCCTGCCAAAGGGCAATACTACAAAAGACCCACTTCCTTATAATGGGCACATTATTTAAAGAGGTCCTCATGCACGTCTCTATCCAGGGGTATTGGGGTGCCTCCCAATGTTTAGCAGCCCTGCCTAGGGCAATACTACAAAAGACCCACTTCGTTATAATGGACACATTATTTAAAGAGGCCCTCATGTACGTCTCTATCCAGGGGCATTGGGTTACCTCCCATTGTTTAGCAGCCCTGCCTAGGGCAATACTACAAAAGACCCACTTCCTTATAATGGGCACATTATTTAAAGAGGCCCTCATGCACCTCTCTATCCATGGGCATTGAAGTGCCTCCCAACTTTTGGCAGCCCTGCCTAGGGCAATACAACAAAAGACCCACTTCCTTATAATGGGCACATTATTTAAAGAGGCCCTCATGCACGTCTCTATCCAGGTGCATTGGGGTGCCTCCCAATGTTTAGCAGCCCTGCCGAGGGCAATACTACAAAAGAACCACTTCCTTATCATGGGCACATTATTTATAGAGGTCCTCATGCACGTCTCTATCCAGGGGCACTGGGGTGCCTCCCAGTGTTTAGCAGCCCTGCCTAGGGCAATACTTCAAAAGACCCACTTCCTTATAATGGGCACATTAGAGGGATCCTGTCACCCCAAAACACCTGTAAACCTATTAAAACCTGTCCCTAGAGCATATTAACACTTTCCTACACTGTTTTTACCTCCTAAATGCAGTAAATGACATTGCATAAAAACGTTTTATAAGTACCTGATTACTGATGATAATGAGTGACTATGCTATTCATAGTCACTCATCAAGACTGCCCCTCTGCTTCATAGCACGCCTGAATAGGCGTGATCTTCATAGCAGATTCAAATTGCCGCCTCCCTGCTGTGCCCTGTGTCGTCCGAGGCTGCTGTGTGGCTGGGTGACGCGATCCGCGTCATTCCCGCGCCGGGTGACGTATTTACACCGGCGCCGCGCTGTCGGCTTCAAAATGCACACTGCGCATGCCCATGCGCATGCGCAGTGCGCATTTTGAAGTTTACAGCGCGGCGCCGGTGTAAATACGTCACCCGGCGCGGGGAATGACGCGGATCGCGTCACCCAGCCACACAGCAGCCTCGGACGACACAGGGCACAGCAGGGAGGCGGCAATTTGAATCTGCTATGAAGATCACGCCTATTCAGGCGTGCTATGAAGCAGAGGGGCAGTCTTGATGAGTGACTATGAATAGCATAGTCACTCATTATCATCAGTAATCAGGTACTTATAAAACGTTTTTATGCAATGTCATTTACTGCATTTAGGAGGTTAAAAACAGTGTAGGGAAAGTGTTAATATGCTCTAGGGACAGGTTTTAATAGGTTTACATGTGTTTTGGGGGTGACAGGATCCCTCACGCACCTCTCTATTCAGGGGCATTGAAGTGCCTCCCAATTTTTTGGCAGCCCTGCCTAGGGCAATACTACAAACGACCCACTTCCTTATAATGGGCACATTATTTAAAGAGTCCTTCATGTAGGTGTCTTCCCAGGGGCATCGGAGTGCCACACAATTTAAAAAAAAAAAATCTTTCATGTAATCCAAAAAAACTACAATACACCAACTCTGTTATACAAGTGGGTTTGAGCCCTTAATATTTTCTCCATGAAAATCCATTTTGGTTTCATTTTGTAACGTTTTCTTGACAGTCCGTAAAAGTGGCGTAATACTCTGACAACATTGTTCACAGCAGTGACCTTGGAGTCTGAAATGCTTACAGGGGTCTTCCTCATGCTGTTCCCATGTCATTTGAGCAACTGTTCTGATACTTTTGTGACATTTTTAGGGTTTTTCCATGCTGCCGGGGGTCATGCCAGAAAAATACTCGGGTCTCCCATAGGATAACATTGGGCTCGGTGCTCGGGCCGAGTATACGAGTATCTTGGGATGCTTGGCCCGAGCTTCGAGCACC
The DNA here is from genome assembly GCA_033576535.1 of Allobates femoralis. Taxonomy (NCBI): domain Eukaryota; kingdom Metazoa; phylum Chordata; class Amphibia; order Anura; family Aromobatidae; genus Allobates; species Allobates femoralis. The sequence continues at coordinate 362,206,716 of JARQOC010000001.1, forward strand.
CGAGCATTTTAGTACTCGCTCATCTCTAGTTATCGGCTTTCCTCAACCGTTGCTCCTTGTAGATATGTAAATTGCTGGAATTCGGATCCATTTCCTTGTAGTAATGCTCTGTATATCCTTGGCACAGAGCTTGCAGACAGAAAGTATCCAAGAAATCAGGAAAGGGGAAGGGGAAAGCTCACTAACGCCTCAGGAGATCTGACACAGGTGCACAGTGATGGCTGGCATCCATCTAGTCCATAGACGTCAGTGAAGGATGTGAAGGTCCAGCACACTGTTTCCAATTCAACAAGATTCTTCTATTAACGTGCTCAAAACATTTTAAAAGAAAGCATCATAGTTAGGCTCGCAGGCCATGTCAGACGTGTTTCGGTACAAAACAACCTTTATCAATGACACATTGCTAAACATTAACAAACAATATATACAGGCAAAGTAATTACAGATGAAAGACACATGTGCTACAACTTTACCACAGATGGTACCTTTACACGCCGCTACAGGATGGTGGAAACAACCGAGTAGATGAGACAAATGTATCTTGCACCGCCAAATCAACCCGCGGTTGCGGCGTGTAAAGATGGTTGTTTCCACCCTTCACTTGAGGCACCTGTTTCAGAGCAGTGCTCAAAAACAGGTTGATTTCAAGGCGATGGTTACGGCCTGTATCGGTGTGTAAATAAAGAACAGGAGGGTTGTTTCGACACCTTGCTATCTACCTGGGGCGTGACACAGGCTCCGGGATACCGCGCCCCATCAGCGATCATTGGTGGAAGCTCCTGCGTTACGATTGGTAGACGCTGCATAGGGCGGCATATTTAAGGAGCTGACCAGTCACACTACACAATTGCTTGAGCGTCATGTATTAGTTAGCCTCCTGCGCTGGCTGTCCAATCATGATGCTATTGCTGTGTCCTATCAGCGTACGAACGTCTCGTAATCCACAATTGTGGCACGCCTATGTGTTGTCCCTGCTGCCTTTGTTCCGCCCATTATACTTTGTTATAGCGGCGTGTAAATGAGGTAAGGTGCTCTGCAGAAGGTAACTTGAGACACCCGGCGGTGTATCCAGAGATAGATGTAACCTACTGTAGCGCACCTTGTAGCGGCGTGTAAAGGTGGTGCGGGTACCGTTTTCAACCGTTTGTGCGTGCTCGTGCACGTGAAGCACCCGGTTGTTTCCACCATCCTGTAGAGGCGTGTAAAGGTACCAATAGGGTTAAATTAACAAGGAATCTCATGTGCTGTTAATCTACAAGGAACATGGTTTACAAAGTTTAATCTGTACTATATACATAAAGGTATTAAACCTATAATGTCAACATGCAGTGTAGCGTATTGTTCTCCCAAGGAGTATATGACCAAACCGGTATGGGGGGAGATTGGGTTCACAAACTGCATAAAAGGGAACATTTCTGGATACTACGTCTAAATACCAGATTTCCTTGTGGATTGAATTATAAGAATGATTTAATGTATTTTTATTGAATATACTTATTATTTTGCTTTTCTAGTGAATTTTCTCTATATAGCAGTATACTATGCGACCCAACCCTCAATATCTATACATCTTGGTCATATACTCCTTGGGAGAACAATACGCTACACTGCATGTTGACATTATAGATTTATTACCTTTATGTATATAGTAAGTACGTTACATGAATTTATTGGTTTGAATATTTTTCCATAAAACTTTAATGATTAATGTCACACGTGGTAGCAGGTATTTTAGTTGTCAGTTTCAGATTAAACTTTGTAAACCATGTTTCTTGAAGATTAACACCACATGAGATTCCTTGTTAATTTAACCCTATGTGGTAAAGTAGCACGTGTCTTTCACCTGTAATTACTTTGCCTGTATATATTGTTTGTTAATCTTTAGTAATCTGTCATTGATAAAGGTTGTTTTTAACCGAAACACGTCTGACATGGCCTGCAAGCCTAACCATGATGCTTTCTTTTAAGATGTTTTGAACACTTTAATAAAAGAATCTTGTTGAATTGTAAACAGTGTGCCGGACCTTCACATCCTTCACTGATGTTCATCCCATTAGCCCACAATGGCTGGGCAGAGAAGCAAGATAGCTATCCAGCCATCTCACTCTTCAAGGAGCTGTTAAAACAGGCTGACGCGCACCCAGGTCCAAATGCTCCACAAGAGGTGCAACTGTTGTGGAAGGAGAAGAGTAATGGTGGGTTTACACGCTAGGATATCCTGAACAATATCCTTGAAACGTCATAGATATGTGATTGTTGAAAAGATATTGTTCGGGCGTCGTTGCGTGTAAACGAACGATATAGGATGAAAAGATCGTTGGATCGTTCATCCTAGATTTGAGGTCAGGATCTCAAATCTATCGTTTGTCGTCCAATTAACGCTGCCTCAGGAAGCAGAATCCTTCAGTGTGATAGCTTCATGAACGATATCGTTCAAAAAGCTCCTATTCCTGCTGCTTTATTACATTGCTCACTCCTTCCTTTCCTATTTAACAGTTGCACTGCCGCATAGGATATCATTAACGATATCCTTGTGTGTGACAGCGCACTAACGATGTCGGAACGATCAAGGTCACGTGATCGTTCCAAGGATATCGTTTACGATATCCTAGAGTGTAAACCCACCATAAGGTGTTCACCCATCAGGGTAAGCTGTACAATTGACATATCAACGCACTAGCCCATGAACTGGTGTGGCAGATAATAGTCCCTAATAGTGGGTTTACATGCTAGGATATCCTGAATGATATCCTTGAAACGTCACAGATATGTGATGGTTGAAAAGATATTGTTTGGGTGTCGTTGCGTGTAAACGAACGATATAGGATGAAAAGATCGTTGGATCGTTCATCCTAGATTTGAGATCCTGACCTCAAATCTATCGTTCGTCGTCCAATTAACGCTGCCTCAGGAAGCAGCATCGGTCAGTGTGACAGCTTTTTGAACGATATCGTTCAAAAAACTCCTATTCCAGCCGCTTTATTACATTGTTCACTCCTTCCTCTCCTACTTAACAGTTGCGCTGCCACATAGAATATCGTTAACGATATCCTTGTGTGTGACAGCGCACTAACGATGTCGGAATGATCACGGTCCACTAATAGCCGCATACCACTGGTGGCGTTACGACAACTATCCCTAAACCGCTATCCCCCTGCAATGCTTTTAACTCAACCCTGGGGCCACGGAGCCAGGCCCTCGACCATCACGTGACTCCTCCCAGCAGAACCGCCAGACAGTTCCCTGAGTACCCCATGACCCAGGGGCGTATCACAATCTCCTGCCCTCCAGATTTGCTGCCAGGACTTCAGAACCTGTACAACCACGGACTCCGGTGTCCTGTTTCTAGCGCTCTGCTCTGGGGGAAGCTCAGTCACAGCTCCATCCCCCCAGGTTTTCCTCGACTTCTCTCCTCTTCCCTCACACTCCCTCTCTACTGCCCTGGGATGAGCCTTTCGGTAGCTCCAGTTCCAGGATGTCTGTCTCCTTCCCTCTCCTCGTACGTTCTTCTTAACCCATCCTCCATGCTAGAACCAGGGCAGCTCCCTGAAGTCGGGTTCAGAGCTCTCCTTTCTGGCCTAGAGTCAGGAAACATTTTGGATGCTGGTGTTGCCTAGTGTGGGAACATCCTCTTGCTTCCAGGCATGACATCACCCCATTTGGGAAGGCAATGCCACTGTGGCAACCGGACTCCTGGGGTGCCACAGGTTCACCAGCACATGAATCTATGCACAGTCCAGAATAAAAATGGCAAGGTTGAAATTTTACCTGGAGGTGTAGTTAAGTAATGTGTTGTATATGCACCTTTTAACAATATAAACTCAGAGCTGAGAGGATACAGATATCCCTCTATGAATGCAGATTATGTAGCCCCTAGGCTAATGCACAGACAAGAAGAGAAGCCTCTCTATTTTGCCCCTAGGTGTAGTAAAGGAACCGACCCAATTAAAATAAGGCCCACACAAACTTATAGAGAAAATCCCTATGTATATCATAGCAGTTAGATGCATAGTTCAAAGTCTTTAAAGCTCAACTGCTCCCAGTCATAAAACACCAGCAAAAAACTGGGTTTACCATGTCTGCTCAAGCAGGTAGAGCAGTGGCGGACCTTGTGCCAGGAGGGCCCTGGTGCAGCATTTGATGGTGAGGAGCGGGGACGGGGTGGGGTGCTAGCGGATGTCGGCAAGGAGCGGGGGGAATCTGGGTGCTCGAGGATGTGGGCGAGGAGCGGGGGGTGCTAGCGGATGTCGGCGAGGAGCGGGGGGGTGCTTGGGGGGTTTGGGTGCTAACAGATGCTGCGGTGCTAACAGGCGCTGCGGCTCTTACCTGCGTCAGGCCGCGCAGTCCTGGGAGCCGGGGCAGCAGAGGAGAGGACAGGCGGAATCAGCCAAGGGAAGCAGGACGCTTCCCTCAGTTAACCCCCTCTCCTCTTACACAGGGTCATGGGGGTCGGCTGGGGGACCCCTGCAGGCTTGAGGTGCCCCCTAGCCGGTCGGGGCCCTGGTGCAGCTGAACCAGCTGCACCACGGTAGGTCCGCCCCTGAGGTAGATTCAAGATGGGGTGAGATAATTCCCAAGTGTATCGCTGCCTAACCTAGCAGCTTAATCAGGGAAAGGGCTATGTATGTCTTTTTAAATGTTTTTAACCTTGTGTGGCTTTTGTACGTTTTTGAAACATTTTCAAGTTAAATAAAATCAAGCACTTTTTTTAATCCTATCAAAGTTGCATCATTTGCCTGGCATACCCCTTTCTTCTTTCTGTTTCTGCATATTTGCACCCATTATTATCCACAGGCAGACACAGTGGGTGTCGCAGCCACAGCTTGTATGATTGATGCTGGGCCTGCCCTGCTACATGATGTCTGGTAGGATGTGCATATCTGTCAAAGTCATGCCTACCATGTGCAGGCAGGAGCATGTAATGGAGTAGATGGGAGGTTGGTGTTGTCTGTGACATACCCCTCTAGGGTCTTAGCATACTCGGAACCAGGCTTTCTTGAGGCTTCACAGGGACCCAGATCCGGCTCCATGACCCTGGCAGTGTCATTAAAAATTCGGTGTGGGTGTCTCTCTCTCTTTGGGATAGGGATTTGGTTTGGAGGGTTCATCCTTGACAGGGATGACTGGATCTTGGGATACTTGTTAATTTTATGCGATGCCACCCACAGGTTGCAGCTATAGATGGCCGCCTATGCTCGATAGTTCTCCTAGAGGCTGATTTTTGGGAGGCAGCAATGTTCTTAAGCCCTCTACGGGTAGTGCTGATCCCCAGGGTGGCCAGAAGTACCTGAGTGAGTTGGTATTTGTGGTTCTGGTGGTTTTGACATGTTAGAGAGTTCACAGACACAGCGGGTTGCAGTCTTCAGAACTTTTACTCATAGTCTTTGTGCAACAGCCCGCTGAGCACTGGGTTCTCAGAGGCAGGGATCCAGCTACTCAAGGGTACTAGGATGTTACATAACCGGCACCCCTTCTTTATCCTTTCTCAGCCTTTTTACACTGCGCTTGCTTCATCCGTCCTGCCTTGCGCCTTGCCACACAGAGCTCTGAGCCAGTGACTGTGGGTTTTTCTTAGAGGTAAACCTACAGTATCTCCCCTTAGCCCTAAGGTTGCCACCTTTTCAGCAGATGTGCGCGGAGGTTGACTGTGTCACCATGGAAGTGCCACAGCCTCCGGGTTGCTAGTTGAGCCTGGTTTGTATTTTCCACTAGTCTTGGAGTTCCTGGTGCCCCTTTTCTTCAGCCTAGTCCCTCCACTAGCTGCACTTGACAATGGATACGAGTCCCACAGGTGGAATGGTCACTTACCGTGTTTCTAGGACCCTCTCTTCCTCCTGAAGCACCTAGTTCTCCTTCTCTGCTCCTCAGTCTGGCCTCTGGACACTTCTCTCAAGTTCTTTTCCTTCTGGGACAGTCTTTCTTTCTCTAGTTTCCCTCCAACTCAACTCTAGCTGCTTCACTCTCCTCTCTGCTGTTCAGCTGTTTCTCCTTCTGCTGTATAACTGCCTCTCCTGCATTCTAGATCTTTCCCACTCTTTTTATACCCCTTTTCATGTGTCCCACATCATCTACATGTGTTCCTCTTTCACCACCCAACCCCACTACAATCATTCCTAGTGTGATCTGGGTGTTCCGGTACTGGTCTGCACCTCTCTTACCAGTGAGTGGGATACTACACCCAAACAGGGGTGCTGTACCTCTGTGGCGATGGGATCTGCAGGGACGCCATATCTGCCTTATATCACACCTGACAGTGTAGCACATCACTATCTGATGCCTGCACTGGGTCTGACACATCTACATATGTATAATATGTATGTGGCAGACTGGCAGTGCAGGCAGCAGCGCTCTGGAGCAGCGCTCTCAAAGTTTTAAAAATTACAATAACGTCCCCCTGTCCTTAGGGACAGGGGGACGTTATTGTAATTTTTAAAACTTTGAAATAAAATGTGAGGTATGGGAGAACATTAAAACTACATAGAAAATGCCCTTGGACCTTGGACATTTGCCTACATCATGTATGCATATACACAGTGTAATGTGGCATTTTCCATGTAGTTATGCATACATAATTTAAGCAAGATGTTCAAGGGGGAGGGGCACTGTGTTCAGTGGCACTTTCCATATGATATGATACTCTCCTATCCCCCACATTTTATTCATAAATTTAAAAAATTAGAATAACGTCCCTTTGCTCTGAGATACAGACCACTGCTGCAAATTCTGTTTGTGTGTATTTATGTCACTGTCAGAATGACTGTAGACTAAAATTGGGTAACCAGACACCCTATAAAAGGGAAGCTGTAGAGAAAAAAAATCACCTATAAAATGCAGATCTGGGGTTGTTCTGCAGGTTATTAGTGCTAGGGCGCAGAAAGATGATCGAGTAGTATAGATGACAATCACATTGCAATTCTCAGATCGGTCGAGAATTGGCTCTCCTGACCAAACCATGAAAGCTGCATAGAAATACATGAAGCTGTCATGCTTTCATCAGGACACCACCTGCCAGACAAGGCATTGCAATTTGATCCTCGTCTGAGTTATACACCTGTCTGACTGCACCCCTGAGACGGTGCCTGACCGCTGACATTTTTCATAGGAAAAAAAAAGTATCTTGCTGTGTAATACAGATTGTCAAAGTGCTGAGGCTTACAGCCCCCACTGATAGTGATGTGAGTGGCGACTGTGGATGCTTCACACAGATCTATGTGACAAAGTCCGCAGATCCCAGGAGGAATTACGTTTTTTTTCATGAGCTACTGTGGTACCCTGCTGCTACAGGTAACCACAGACTTACCTACAGCATGGATGGGTTTCCACAGTGGGTACACAGACACAAGCAACACCTTCCACCCCAGCACGTTAGGGGGAGCTAAACTTGCTGCTCTTAGGCAAGATCCCTTATAAATACTGGTGCTGGGGGTGGAGTTAGTGAGAGTGTGCAGATGCTAGAAGAGTTGTGAAGATTTCCTGGTGGTCGGTGTTGCGCTGGGCCCGAGATAGTGACCCTGAACAGCCTTGCAGGGCTCAAGAGTGGGGTCGGAAGGCGAGGAGAGAATGGAGGAAGAGTAAATTGGGGACCGAGGAGCCATCTTTGGTTCGCCCCAGAAAGCATCCCGGACACCGAAGTCAGAGTCTGCCAGAGAGCACCTAGCACAGCAGAGAATACCGGTTTACTGTGGAGACTCCAGTCTCCCGTGTATCTGAGCAGCCACCAACAAGGGAGCCAGGCACCGCGGAGAGAGGAATAGCAGCAGTCTATCGTAAGTTTCCCAACAACAGCACTGGTGATAGGAAAGCAGAGGAGGCCAGCCAAGTTTCACATGGAACAGGGGCTTCACACACACACACACACAGGAAAAGAGACAAGGAGGCCTTATACCCACTCACTGTGGAGATCATGAAGTGCTTCTTGACCACCCGACAGTACACCAGACCCTTACCTGCGTTATCATCAGTAAAGGTAAAGAAACAACTTATGGTGTGTGTGTCAATTCCTCAACCCTTGACCCTGCCATCCACAGAGACTGTCCCATTACCTAACAGCCCGGCCAAATCCATTCTCCCTCCTTCATCATTACCAAACTCCCCAGGGATTCAAGTCCGCCTGTGGGGAACTTCAACCCCTAGCTGCCATCCATCATCCCTAGAGGTCCCCCACGCAGCGCTGATGCAGTCACCAGAAACCACAGGTGGTGCCACGACAAACTTTATTCCTATTTGTACTACCCCTTTTTAAAAGCATAGCCCCCAGGGCACAGGTCTGGGCAGGCCACCAGTGACATCCCAACCTCAGCAAGGGCCCAGATACCCGAGTCCCCATATACCCTGAGGCAGCACACTACACTTTCAGTACAGCAGTTAGGCACCTTATTATTACCATTAACCTGCAGATTTACCCTACATCTCCAGGGTAATAGCCTTTAAGGATGTGATAGTTTCTCTTTAACTCCTCACACACATCCGATGTACATGTATGCCTTAAGTTAGAAGCAGGTGTAAGGAGCAGGCTCACAGGTAAGTCCACCCTATACTCGGCAGGTAACCGGCCTCTAACAAATTGTTAACCTGTGAAATCTACTGTCAAACTCTGACAGTAGCATTTAACACATGCCTGCATGGGGCTGTATCACTATGTGCCCATCGGCACACTTATGATGCACTTGCCCATGAATTGCTGTTACAGCTGGGGGTATTTTGAAGACCCCTGTGCCTATCATTATGGAACTCCCTTGAAACCCAGCCTGTGACTACAAAGGAGATTGTGATTTTCACCACATACAGCAATACTGAGGCATTGCTAGATATAGCACAAGAGATCAGATGATTGCAGGCTCTCTTTTCCTAAGGGGACTATGAAGTAAAGTAAAAAGAAAAAAAATAAATTAAACATCTAATATATAAAACCCGAAGCCACTTCCTTTCTCAAGGGACAAAAATGACGTCACACGACGGAAGTGGCTTGGGCACTTCACCCGCTCAGGGTGATCCAAGATGGCGGCGAGCGGTGGCGCTTTAGCGCCCACCGCGAGCCGCTGTCAAAACGGCGAGCGGTAGGCGCAGTAGCGCCCACCAGACCCCTGAGCGGTGGGCGTGGGAGCACCCACCGCGAGCCACCATCCCGACACCAGACCCCCGAGCGGTGGGCGCGAGAGCGGTGGGAACATCGATGTTCCCTGAGGAAGGAGCTCGGGAGTAGGCTCCGAAACGCGTCGGAAAATAAAGGCTGTAGCTGTACCAGACATTCCCGTGTCTGTGTTTCTTTGGTCTCGGAGCAGCAGCGCGGACACCGAAGCACTTTGTCCAAGAATCTACATCACGACCACGGTCACCGTTGAGAGTGCGGTCCCTGCAGCAGCTGCTTGTACGCTATTCTACCAGTTGTGGGTTTCACAACTGCTAAAGGTGAGCAATTCCACATCGACAAGTGAAAGTGTGTTATTGAGATAAGACCCTATATGCGCATTCTTTCTTTCACAGATGTATGTGTGTGCTGACCACTCTGCCCACGGCGCTGCGCTGACCACTCTGAGCCACCGCACTCTGCTAACCACTGAGCCACCGCACTCACGGCTAACCACTGAGCCACCGCACTCACTGCTAACCACTGAGCCACTGCGCGCAGTGCTAACCACTGAGCCACCGCGCAGTGCTAACGACTGAGCCACCGCGCAGTGCTAATGACTGAGCCACCGCGCAGTGCTAACGACTGAGCCACCGCGCAGTGCTAACCACTGAGCCACCGTATACTTTGCTACCCACTGAGCCACCTGTATACACACAATTCATTTCACCACACTCTCCTAACTATTAGTAAATAAACTATATATGGATTCTAGACTACCCGATTCTTTAGAATCGGGCCGCCATCTAGTCTACTATATAATTGCCTAATGGCCACTTTCGTCTAAGGCTGGAATTGCGAACCGCAGACAGAAGTGGCCAGTATGCAAAAGAGTTGCGCGGCTCTCCTCACAGCCCCCCGGCTCCTTCTGCCCGCGCTCCCTGAAACCCCCTGCTTGTACAGCGGTCATCTGACAGGGTGGGCTGATGTGACGTCACATGATGCTGTACAGTGCGACTCTGTATGGAGGACGAGGGCTCATCCTGACAGGCAGCCCCGGCTCCTCTGCCCGCCTCCCTGAACCCCCATGCTGCGTACGCGGTCATCGACAGGTCGATGTCTCCACGCTTACTCCTCTGCTGCCGGCATCTAGACTGACAGGGCCGGATCTGCCCCCCGCCCCCCCCGACTCCATCTGCCCTCGCCTCCATCCGGCCCCCCGCATCTATCCTGCCCTGCCGGCTCCATCCTGATCCCCCGCCCATCCTACCCCGCTTTTCCATCCTGCCCCTCCCGGCTCCATCCTGCTCCCTCGCCTCCATCCTGCCCCACCAGCTCCATCAGGCCCCCGCAACCATCCTGCTCCGCTCGCTGCATCCTGTTCCCCTGCTCCATCCTGCCTCCCCGCCACCATCCTGCCCCAATCGCTCCATCCTGCCCCCCAGTTCCATCCTCCCCCCGCCACCATACTGCATCCTGCCCCGATTGCCACCATCCTGCCCCCCTCATGCCACCATCCTGCCCCCGCTCACTCCATCCTGCCCCCCCATCCTCCATCCTCCATCCTGCCCCCTCATGCCACCATCCTGCCCCCGTTCGCTCCATCCAGCCCCCTCATGCCACCATCCTGCCCCCGCTCGCTCCATCCAGCCCCGATCGCCACCATCCTGATCCCCGCCTCCATTCTGCCCCCTCGACTCCATCCTTCCCCCGTCTCCATCCTGCCCCCTCGACTCCATCCTTCCCCCCTGTCTCCATCCTGCCCCCCCTCCATCCTGCCACACCTGCCTCCATCCTGTCCCCCACCACCATCCTGCCCCTTCACCTCCATCCTGCCCCCTCTCCATCCTGCCCCCCACCACCATCCTGCCCCACCTGCCTCCATCCTGCCCCCCTGCCTCCATCCTGCCCCCCACCACGATCCTGCCCCTCGCCTCCATCCTGCCCTGCTCGCTCCATCCTGCCCCCCGCCTACATCCTGCCCTGCTCGCTCCATCCTGCTCACCTCGCCATCATCCTGCCCTGATCACTCCATCCTGCTCCCCCCGCCACCATCCTGCCCCGCCAGCTCCATCCTGCCCCCCCACCATCCCCTGCCCCGCCAGCTCCATCCTGCCCCCCCCACCATCCTGCCCGCCCGCCGCAGGATGGTGGCGGGGGGGCAGGGTGGAGCAAGGGGGGCAGGATGGTGGTAGGGGGGCAGGATGTGGTGGGGGGGCAGGATGTGGTGGGGGGAAGGATGGTGGGGGGACAGGATGTGGCGAGCGGGGCAGGATGGTGGTGGGGGGGCAGGATGTGGTGGGCGGGGCAGGATGGTGGTGGGGGGCAGGATGGTGGTGGGGGGCAGGATGTGGTGGGCGGGGCAGGATGTGGTGGGTGAAGCAGGATGGTCGTGGGGGGGCAGGATGGAGCGATCAGGGCAGGATGGTGGTGGGGGGAGCAGGATGGAGTGATCAGGGCAGGATGATGGCGGGGTGAGCAGGATGGAGCAAGCAGGGCAGGATGGAGCAAGCAGGGCAGGATGGAGGCGAGGGGGCAGGATGGAGGTGAGGGGGCAGGATGGAGGCAAGGGGGCAGGATGGAGGCGAGGGGGCAGAATGGTGGCGGGGGGCAGGATGGAGCGAGCATGGCAGGATCGTGGTGGGGGGCAGGATGGAGGCAGGTGGGGCAGGATGGTGGCGGGGGGCAGGATGGTGGCGGGGGGCAGGGGCGCAGGATGGAGAGGGGGGCAGGATGGAGAGGGGGGGCAGGATGGAGGTGGGGGGGCAGGATGGAGGTGAGGGGGCAGAATGGAGGCGGGATCAGGATGGTGACGATCGGGGCTTGGAGCGAGGGGGGCAGGATGGAGCGCGGGGGGCAGGATAGAGCGCGGGGGGCAGGATGGAGCGATGGGGGCAGGATGTGGCGATGGGGGCAGGATTGTGGCGAGGGGGGCAGGATCGTGGCGAGGGGGGCAGGATGGAGTGAGGGGGGCAGGATGGAGTGAGGGGGGCAGGATGGAGCGCAGGGGGCATCCTCCATCCTGTCCCCCCGCTCCATCCTGTCCCCCCGCTATATCCTGTGCCCCCGCTATATCCTGCCCTCCGCTTGCTCCATCCTGCCCCCCGCTCCATCCTGTCCCCCCGCTATATCCTGCCCCCCGCTTGCTCCATCCTGACCCCCGCTTGCTCCATCCTGCCCCCCTCTTGCTCCATCCTGCCCCCTCGCTCCATCCTGCCCCCCGCGCTCCATCCTGCCCCCCTCACTCCATCCTGCCCCCCTCGCCACCATCCTGCCCCCCTCGCCACCATCCTGCCCCCTCGCCACCATCCTGCCCCACGCGCTCCATCCTGCCTCCCCATCTCCATCCTGCCCTGCTGCATTCTGCCCACACTGATTAGTCACGCCCAGCCACTGAACACCGACACCGCTGGCTCTGTCCTGCCCCGCTCCTTTCTGCTGATTAGTCTCGCCTGGTGACTGAACACCAACACTACCGCACACAGACACTGCCGCACAACACTGACACCGCAGACACCGCTTCACACCAACACCGCCGCACACTGGCACTGCTGGCTCCATCCTGTCCCATTCCATTCTGCCCCCGCTGATTAGTCTTGCCCGGCGACTGAACATGGACAACACGACACTTATACTGCTGTACACAGACACGGCTGAACACAGACACCGCCAAACATTGACATTGCCGCACAACACTGATAATGCTGTACACCGACACCGCCGCACAACACTGATACTTCTGTACACCAACACTGCTGTACACTAACACTGCTGTACACCAACACCGCCACACAAAGCTGCTGCTGCACACCGACATCACTGAACACAAACACTGCTGTAGGTATCTACTACATAATTGCCTAATTGTGTCTCTGTCCAGAAAATTGTGCATCAGCGCTCATTGGTTGCCGCCAACTGCGGCAACCAATGAGAGAAGCGTATGCAAAACAGCCGCACGCATTCAAAACTCATGCCAAGCTGAAATGGCGGCGCATCAGCGTCGCTATCGCCAGGATACACGCGTCCGGCCTCGGCTATCGCCGGGAGATCCGACGGTAGCTGCGGCTCATCTACTGCTGAACAGAGGTCCGCGGCGAGCCAGCCGGAGATGACCGGCATCCGCTTGCAGCGATAATACCCCGACCTCCGTATTGGAACACCCACATTATGGGTATTCATATATGGCGGCCGGAATTCAAATCCCCCGCCATGCCGCGTTACTTCCCCGATCGGTCGCTGCCGGCCGGCAGCGACCAATCAGCGAAACGGCGTAGATTGGTGGGAAATATGAATCTCGCGACGCTGATTGGTCGCTGATCTCAGCGGCGACTGATCAGCAGTGCGGGATTCAAAACCCCTGCCAAGCCATGCCCCACTTCGCTGATTGGTTGCCGCGTGCGGCGGCGACCAATCAGCAAAGCGAGTTTTAAAACATGCACTAAGTGCACTGATTGGTCGTCGCAGCTGGCCGCGACCAATAAGCGCAGCACGGCTTGTTATTTTGGCGTGCAATTTCAACTGCCGGTCATAGTGTGTTTACATAGTGTGCTCATCTCTGCTGTTTACAAGGCTGTCAGTCATAGTGTGACACAGTTCCCTACTGTTTACAAGGTATTCTAGAATACCTGATGCGTTAGAATCAGGCCACCATCTAGAAAAAAAAAATAAAAGTTGAAATCATCCCTTTTCCCCCACTAAAAATAAAGATAGCTTTTTTAATTAAGTGTGGGCTCCTGCTGCCTACAGGGGGCTATACCAGGGTTCCTGCTGCAAACAGGTGCTTCAGTTAGGGCCAGAAATATTTGGACAGTGACACAAGTTTTGTTATTTTAGCTGTTTACAAAAACATGTTCAGAAATACAATTATATATATAATATGGGCTGAAAGTGCACACTCCCAGCTGCAATCTGAGAGTTTCCACATCCAAATCGGAGAGAGGGTTTAGGAATCATAGCTCTGTAATGCATAGCCTCCTCTTTTTCAAGGGACCAAAAGTAATTGGACAATGGACTCTAAGGGCTGCAATTAACTCTGAAGGCGTCTCCCTCGTTAACCTGTAATCAATGAAGTAGTTAAAAGGTCAGGGGTGGATTCCAGGTGTGTGGTTTTGCATTTGGAAGCTGTTGCTGTGACCAGACAACATGCGGTCAAAGGAACTCTCAATTGAGGTGAAGCAGAACATCCTGAGGCTGAAAAAAAAAAAAAAAAATCCATCAGAGAGATAGCAGACATGCTTGGAGTAGCAAAATCAACAGTTGGGTACATTCTGAGAAAAAAGGAATTGACTGGTGAGCTTGGGAACTCTAAAAGGCATGGGCGTCCACGGATGACAACAGTGGTGGATGATCGCCGCATACTTTATTTGGTGAAGAAGAACCCGTTCACAACATCAACTGAAGTCCAGAACACTCTCAGTGAAGTAGGTGTATCTGTCTCTAAGTCAACAGTAAAGAGAAGACTCCATGACAGTAAATACAAAGGGTTCACATCTAGATGCAAACCATTCATCAATTCCAAAAATAGACAGGCCAGAGTTAAATTTGCTGAAAAAACACCTCAAGAAGCCAGCTCAGTTCTGGAAAAGTATTCTATGGACAGATGAGACAAAGATCAACCTGTACCAGAATGATGGGAAGAAAAAAGTTTGGAGAAGAAAGGGAACGGCACATGATCCAAGGCACACCACATCCTCTGTAAAACATGGTGGAGGCAACGTGATGGCATGGGCATGCATGGCTTTCAATGGCACTTGGTCACTTGTGTTTATTGATGACATAACAGCAGACAAGAGTAGCCAGATGAATTCTGAAGTGTACCGGGATATACTTTCAGCCCAGATTCAGCCAAATGCTGCAAAGTTGATTGGACGGTGCTTCATAGTACAGATGGACAATGACCCCAAGCATACAGCCAAAGCTACCCAGGAGTTCATGAGTGCAAAAAAGTGGAACATTCTGCAATGGCCAAGTCAATCACCAGATCTTAACCCAATTGAGCATGCATTTCACTTGCTGAAATCCAGACTTAAGACGGAAAGACCCACAAACAAGCAAGACCTGAAGGCTGCGGCTGTAAAGGCCTGGCAAAGCATTAAGAAGGAGGAAACCCAGCGTTTGGTGATGTCCATGGGTTCCAGACTTAAGGCAGTGATTGCCTCCAAAGGATTCGCAACAAAATATTGAAAATAAAAATATTTTGTTTGGGTTATGTTTATTTGTCCAATTACTTTTGACCTCCTAAAATGTGGAGTGTTTGTAAAGAAATGTGTACAATTCCTACATTTTCTATCAGATATTTTTGTTCAACCCTTCAAATTAAACGTTACAATCTGCACTTGAATTCTGTTGTAGAGGTTTCATTTCAAATCCAATGTGGTGGCATGCAGAGCCCAACTCGCGAAAATTGTGTCACTGTCCAAATATTTCTGGCCCTAACTATGTTTGGGCTTCTGCTGCATATAGTGGTTTTGTGTGGGCTTCTGCTGCATGCAGGTGCAATATGTGGGCACCTGCTGCATACAGGAGGCTATATGTGGGCACCTGCTGCATACAGAGGGCTGTATGTCGGCTTCTGCTGCATACTGGAGCTATATGTGGGCTCCTGCTGCATACTGGGAACTATTTGTGGGCTCCTGCAGCATACAGGGGGAAACGTGTGGGCTCTTGCTGCATACAAGGAACTATAAGTGGGCTCCTGCTGCACATAGTGGCTTTGTGTGTGCTCCTGCTGCATATAGGGACAATATTTGGGCTCTTGCTGCATATAGGGGCTGTGCGTGGGCTCCTGCTGCATATAGGGGGCTATGCATTTGTTCCTGTTGCACACAGGTGCTATTTTTGGGCTTCTGCTGCATACAATGGCTTTATGTGAGCTCCTGCAGCATACAGGGGCAATATTTAGGCTTGTGCTGCATAAAGGAGCTATGTGTGTTAATGCTAACACACAGGTGCCATGTTAAGGCTCCTGCTGCATACAGGGACAATGTGTGGGCTCCTGCTGCATACAGTGGCAAAGTGAGGGCTCCTGCTGCATACAGGGGCAATGTGTGGGCTCCTGCTGCATACAGTGGCAAAGTGAGGGCTCCGGCTGCATGCAGGGCCTATGTGTGGGCTTTGGCTGCAAATAGAGGCTATGTGTAGGCTCCTGATGCACGTAGGGGCTATGTGTGGGTTCCTACTACACGCAAGAGGCTATGTGTGTGCTCCTGCTGCATGCGGGAAACTATGTGCAGGCTCCTGCTGTATATACTAGCTGGATGGCGGCAGCATGACGCATCACACCACCCCACTGCAAGATTACAGTAATTACAGGATTACGTCAGAGGGAAACTTGGTGGGAGCTAATAAGGAGGATAACGAGAAGTCTGTCTATTTTGTATGTAATAAATGAGCAATTGGGCTTGATGTCAGGTGACAAAAAAGGGCTGACATCAAGCCCTTTATTACCCAGTTTTCCACTGCTATACAGCAGCTGGAAGAGCTGGGTAACCATTAGTTTTGGCATCTCTCATGGAGGCGGAAATTCTGGGTCGGCTGCTGGCTGCAATTTTGATTTGGCCCAAAATGATTGGGCCTTACCATGATGAAAATTCCATGCCCCAGCTGCCTGGGGCACCTTGGCTTGCAGTAGAAAATACGGTGGAGCCCATAACAGTTTTCTTTTTCAATTATTTATTTAAAATAACAAAACAAAAAAAAAATTGGGCTCCCGTGTACTTTTTATTGCCAGCAAAGGTCCCACCAGGAGTTGACAGCCAGCAGCTGCTTGGTTTACCTGCACTGGAAATAGAAAATACAGTGAAGCCCTGTGCATTTTTTACCAGAAAATTAAACAATTAATAAAAATAAACACAGAAACAAGTTTTCAAGTAAAAATAAATGTATTTACATACAATATATACAGGGAAGAGTGTGCACAGGGGAATGAGAGCTCAATGGAGAGAGCACATGAAGGGAGAAGACAGCACAGGGGGGGGAGAGACAGCACAATGGGGGAAGAGAGTGCAGACAGGGGGGAGAGCCACATATGAAGACATCTCAAAGGAGAAAGCACACAGGGAAGATAGCTCAAGAGAGAGCACGAGGGGAGAAAGCAGGTAGGCGGAAAGCGCGTGGGGGGAGAGATGGCCACCGCCCCCAGCACCATAGAGCCTGGCCCCATTGCGACGTCACCGCCCTCCCTATGCGATAGCATCTGGCCTCTATCTAGTACATTATAATCAGAGCATGCAGGCGTAAAATCAGAGAGCAGATAAACAATCATACAATGGTATTAATACCAATATACTACACAAAGTTCCATTCGCAGTGTATTAGAAGCATTAAGAGAAACGTACATTGAGGTGCTGGGCAGTGTGGTCAGTATGGAATAGTCTCTTGGTAACGGGGGGTTTTGTATGTACAGTTGTTACTGGTTTCTGGGTTGCACTTAAATCGGGCACTCATGTGTGTGCCTTGTACTCTAAAGGCCCTTTCACATCTGCGTTTATTTGAAATCGCGGCAGATGCGGTGAAAAAAACGCATCTGCCGCGATTGCCGCATAACCGCTGCACTTGCGGCGCGGTTGCGGTAATCCCCATAGAAAGAAAATAAAGATGATTTATATTCATACTTTCTCACTGTGTGTTTTAAATTTAGAGTAATGCTGTATGGCATACGTTCCTAAGCTTTATTGTATCTATCATTGCTGATTCCTATCCTATTGGTATTTGAATTGAATTTTTTCCACAGCTGCTCATTCACTTGAAGTATTATGCAGTATTGCTGCCATCTAAAGGCTAAAGTTCAAATTGCAGCTGTATTAATTTATTTACTTAATGTGTATCATTCATGTGTGATAGCTTTTTAAAAATTATTATTATGGTATTAGGCATTTTTTTGTTTCTGTCAATTAATTTTGTTAACATTAGGAAATTTATTAATAATTTCGACTTATTTATACCTCTCCTCATGTTGTTTTTATTGATTTTTTTTAACATGTACAGTAATATAGAATTATACTTTATATGATAATTTTATTGTGGGGGCTTTTCTCTAGATTTGTCTCTCACCATGCACATTTCAAGTGGGATATGAGGAGATCATATGCAGGGATGCACAAATATTTCAGCAGCCACAGTCAGAAGAAGCCGACGATGGTAAATTGTAATTACTATTTAACGAGGTGGAGAACGATGAGACATATTTTCCAACAAGTCAGGTTATGTCAAAAAGTTAGGAGGAGGACCCTATTGAGGAAGTGGAAGACAAGGTGGTGGATGATAAAGCCACTGACGCAACCTGGCAGGGTGGAATGCAAAGTGAGCACTTCAGAGGGGAAGGGATCCATAGCACAGCAGCAGGTATGAAGAGGTAGTGGGTTGGCCAGAGGGAGAAGGTGGTCAACTATTTTCCAGAGCACCCCTATGCGGCCAGATCACAGGCCACAGGTTAGGATTTCTTCAGTCTGGCTCTTTGTTTACCGAAAGTCACAAGACAAAAATACAGTTATTTTCAACATTTGGCATATCAAGCTCAAAAGAGGCCAGACCATTAGCAGTCTGAACTCCTCCAGCATGCTTAGGTACCTGTTATCTAAACACCCCTTTCAGTGGTCCAAATGCATGGGTACAAAAGCAGTGTCTGCGGGTGACACCACTGCCACTTCCTTTGTGTTAAGTGCTTCCCAATCTCATGTCCAAGAAGCAAGCATGGATGCCTCAAGGCTTGCACGCATGGTTGCACATATACAACAAACATCAATAACCAAGTCTACTTCCTTATCCCAGAGCAGCATTCAACTGTCTCTACCCCACACTCTGGAACAGAAGTGGAAATATTCAGTCACCCACCCACAGGCCTAAACACTAAACGACCACACTGCCAGACTGCTTGTTCTGGAAATGTTGCTGTTTAGGCTTGTGCAAACTGATGCTTTCTGAAGCCTCTTAGCTATGGCCCTACTTGGTACTAAATCTCCGGCTGCCACTATTTATCCTTGTCTGCTGTCTCTCCTTACACAAGCATGTGTCCCTTTAACATCACCCATTTCCTGACCAATGGAGTAACTGGGAAGGTCCACTTAACCACTGACACGTGAACAAGACCTTTTAGCAAGAGACGCTACATTTCCCTGACAGCACACTGGGTGAACCTGGTGTAAGTCAGGACAGTCAGACGGAGGGGCAGCACATGTAATACCAATGCCTAGAATTGCGGGCCCATATTCCATGAGGGCTTCTCCCTCCTCCTATGCCAGTTCCTGCACCATCTCCTCCTCTTCCTCCATGTCAGAGCTGGAAGCACTGCAGCACTGCCTTGGTGAAGCACCAATTTCAAATTCAGCATGAACATTGCAGATTCTGCTCACGACTGGAAACCCCAATCCTTTAAGCATTCTTTGATCATATCCATCCTCATGTTATTTCATGATTTATGCAAATCTCAATACTGGAAAGCTTTCAATTTCTTGGAAAATAAACATGAGGGAGAGTGAGCAGGAGAGAAACATTGCTGACTATAGGAGCTTATACTCACCAGGCCAGAGAGAATCTAGCTGATCTTTCACACGTATACTTTACACGCATTAAAGAGGGAGAAGCCTGCAGACCATGAGAGCTTATATTTTATAGACAGAAAAGTGAAAAGCCCCCCCCCCCCATCCCCATAAAGTTGCAGAAATTTTTTTTACATAGAACGCTGTGTGCATTTTTGGCTATAATAAGGATTTTTCCTATCCATATTGTTTGTATGTAATTTCATGCACGTTTTGTGCAAAAATCCATATGTGATTGTTAAAAATAGAAGTGTGTTTTTTGGTTTTTTTTTTTAAACCAGGGCATAAAAAAAAAACATAAGAGTCAGTCATTGGATTTGAAATGTTAATGTTGCAAGATGCACAGATGACGTTGCTCCAACCAACACTGACCAATCAAAACCAGAGCCAGGGAACCCAGAGCACGAGATTTGCGAGGCTACAGTCCGGTGACCAAAGACTACTGACCTAATCAGTGGACAAGAGTCCAGTGAATCAATCCAACCATCTCTACTGCTAAACCTTTAATAAATCATTATTTATCGTTTCATATATCCGGTTGTATAAAACTAAAAGCACTGACTTAACTTATGAGGAGCTCACAGGTCTGGAGATGCAGCAGAAATACTTGATCACGTGATAAACAGGTAAATATTTTACCTCAAAAAAATGCCACAAGGCCATCTATAAAGGTAAGAATAAACAAAGTGTCAATATAAATATTAGGATAAAAGGTCAAACAGCTCTGATGGTGGGTTTACACACACCAATTTATCTGTCCAATATCTGAACCAATCTCTGGTTGCAGTGAAATCATGGATACATTGCTCCATGTTGTACACAGCCACAAAATGGAACAATGTATCCATGATTTCACTGCAACCAGAGATTGGTTCAGATATTGAACAGATAAATTGGTGTGTGTAAACCCACCATAAGAGCTCCCACTATACTCGTACTTTGATAGTGACAATAGCGCCCTATCTTTCTAAGCACATCTTTGTCTGGATAGTGCTACTTCAGAAACGGTCTTTCAGACAATTAAGCTACTGAAGTCTGTTTAGCACCCTCAAAAATATCTAAAAGAGATAAAAAAAGGGTGGTCCCAAACTAATATTCATTTTAGTCCTAAATGTTCATGTATTGTAATAATCTAATCGCTTTATACTTTTTAATTAAACTCCCTATTGTTCCTTCTTTTTTTCACCTACTTTTAGTTTAATGACATTTTGCTTGAGAATCCCCAGTGCATAAGACTTGAACAGTGGAAAGTCTCTGTCCCAACCATGAAACAAAGTATCACCAGTGACATCAGTATCAGGCATCAGTATACAGAGCATTAGTGATGAGTGAGCACTACCTTGCGTGGGTGTTTGGTACTCATAACAAGCAGTTGAATGCTCAGGTGACCATGACTCCAGTTCCCAAGTATAATGGAAGTCAATGGGCAACAAGCATTTTTCTGGAAAATCTTCAAGAAAAATGCTGAAGTTCTCCAATGACTTCCATTATACCCAGGTATTAGTCTCATGGTTACCTGAGCATTCGACTGCTTGTTACAAGTACCAAACACCCACGCATGGCAGTGCTCACTCTTCACTATTGAGTATGCGTCAGTTGTCAATTCTAATGCATGCTCAGTATGAGCTCACATGTTAATATGCAATATTACTTTCCAATGCACAGTGATAGTGCACTGCCTCACAATATCTGAGGTGAAGTGTAAAGTCGCCAAGAGAGCACACCATTAGTGCACTTTGGAAAGACAGAACGTGGAAAGCAGCAGATATCCCCCAAAATTGAAGTCTGCTTCAGTGGCGGTGTTGGTTTTTGTTGTCCCCTTTCACTCCCTTACAATTAGCACTGACCTTGCGTTCTCTTGCGGTCTTATTACTTCTCATCAGAGCAAGCGAAAGAGCGCACTGTCACTGTGCACTGAAATATCTTAGTTAGTTCGTACAGAATAAACGTTGAAATTGACAACTGACATGCTCAGGAGAGCAAGGACTAGCCCGACCCATAAACGGAATTCACTGACGTTGCTTAGTTTCAGGGTGGGAAGAGAGGCTGCGTCAGTGACCACAGCTCCAGCCACTTGGTGATATCCAATTTGAGTATCCCACCATGCACTGGGGATAAATAAAATGTCATCAAAGTTGACATAGGGTTAAAAAAAAAGCAGTTCTAATATAAATGGAATGGTACAGACTTTTTGATTAGAGCATATTAGAAAAATAATTAGATTGCTACAATAAATAGATATTTGGAAATAAGATCAATGTTTACTTCAAACCACCCCTTTATAAAAGCAATATATACTACATCTTTGTGCAAGATATGGGAAATGTTCTGACTGCTTGTACTCCATCTATCTGAACAGTAAAAATAACAAATAATAATAGATGTTATATTGGCCTTTCCATACCTGGCAATATCAGTTAAAGTGATTTTGATTGTACATGTCCCTTAACAACAAATCTGAAAATTAGTAGACAGCATAATTACCTACAAACTAGGAAAAAGATTTAAAAAAAGAAAGATTTGATTTCACAAAAACAAAACAATGACAGTATATAAAATAATCTTCCACGCCAATGGTAATATCTTAGTAGCTCTCTCAGGCCTGAGACTAGTTGAAGCGGGTAGATGCCACCAGAGGAAAACCACAGAAGTGTCTGCACTAGGGTAGTACTCTTCTTATTTTTTTACTTTATTACTATTGCTGCCTATACTTTTTTGCTTTTTTTTTCTTATTTTTTGGAGGTATCCTTTAAAGAAAGGTTTTCCAAAAATATAAAGAGCCATTGTACGAGCAAGTGAAAAGTGCACTAACAATATTATATTGTGTATAGTGTGTACAGCCAGGCCATCAGATACAATCGGATATGTTCCAACCATACAGATAGAGACAATCAACTTGAGGACCTCAGAAAGACCTTTTTGAACCAGGGATACCATCCAAGAGCAATCGAGAACCAGATTACAAGAGCCACCAGAATATCAGGGAATCATCTCCTACATTACAAAACTAAAAAAGAAAACAACCGAGTTCCTCTTGTAATCACCTACAATCCAAGTCTGGAGGTGCTAAGAGGAGCTGCACGGAAACTGCAACCACTCCTACAAAATGATGCCCGACTAAAATTAATATTTCCGGATCCCCCATTCTTGTGTTTTAGACAACCTAAGAATCTAAAAAAAGTCATTGTCAGAAGTGCCCTGTCCTCTCCAGCAGCTACAGGAACCTTTCCCTGCAACCAGAGCAGGTGCAAAACCTGTCCATTTATAATGACAACGGACAAGATAAGGATTCCTGGGACAGATCAGGACTACAAGATCCCAGGTAACTTCAGCTGCATCACAAGCAATGTGGTGCATTTAATTATATGTACCAAATGCCCAACGGGTGGTATGTACGTAGGGGAGACCGGTCTACAATTCAGAACAAGGATGAATTCTCATTGCCACTCAATAAAAGAAAAGCATATGGATCTACCTGTAGCAAAACATTTTTGCAGCTCTGACCACAGTGAAAGCGATATTGGGCTGCTTATTTTAAAAAGCAACTTCAATTCACAGAAAGAGAACAATTTGGGAATACAAATTGATAACGACCTTTGACACATTCAAAACAGAATTAAATGTTTTACATGGATTTATGGGTTTTTATGTAAAATGAATGGGCATTTGGGGACATCACAGATTAATGCGTTTTTATACAAATTGAAAGGACAGTTAGGGATATCACATCTCCAAGAGACTCTATTTTGAGGACTATGAACTTTTGACTTTTCTTATGTAAACTCTCTTGCTTTGATTTATTGCTCTCCACAACTCGCTTAAGTATTTTCAGGTCTACACAGGCCACTAACCATATAACAATAATACAATCTGTTCCGCTTATCTTAGAATTTTAGTTTCTCTTTCCCAGCTCCTTTACCCCTCCCTAGCTGACTCTGCTTTACGTCACCTGTCGTATTTACTACAGCATCTAACACGGTTTTTTTTTTCTTTTGCTTATGTATATATGTATATGTCTTCAGAATTTGTGTACTTATCAGCCAGACGAAGGGGCCACAGTGTCCCAAAAGCTTCCTATGTTTACCATCTTTTCAGTTAGCCATTAAAAGGTATCAACCACATATTTTCTATCTACTGGCTAACACGGTACAACATTTTTTACCTTAACAATATTATAGAAATTAATAGCCTGGTATATCTACAGTTCAGAAGCCTTTCAGATATTAAGTTAAATATCAGAAATAAGTTTGGACATTACAATAATTATTGAAACAATAATAATTGGTTAAACATGAAAATAAACTATTATCTTTATGAGAGAATCAGGTTGTGGTACAGGTACATTAGCATAAAGTTACTGGTATAGAAAACAAAAAAGATAATACAAGTGAAGAGATCCATTCATATGTATGATAATGAACTCCCTGTCCAGAAATGCACAGATATTGAGCTTAACAGTAATACTTGACCTGAGTTATAAATACAACGCAAAACAAATTGCAAGAGAAACGTTGAAAATGATATAACAAGGTCAGGATCTTACAGGTTGCAAGACCTATAATAATACAAATGCTATCACTCCAAGAGAGTCTTTGGGACAAAATGAAATAATGTAATTTAAAATTGTAGAAAAATATGGCATTTTCAGTTTTTATCATCATTCTTGTTGTAGCAATGGCTCCCTTTCTTGAACTGTACTGTTAGTTTCCGATGAACTGGACCTACCAAAAGAAACAATATTGTTTAGATTTATTAGCATTTATTGAGCCAACAATAGTCATTCGATAAATTCACATTCTGTAAATTGCTATTTGCTCTAAATGTATATGGTCTGTTATATTATTAAAACAGCAGAAGTCAGGGGACAGTTGAATTGCCCCTATAATCAGTGGGATCCGCTACCATTTAAGGCCAACTTGAAAAACGTTGATACCATTAGTTTACAGGTTCCTGAATACAGATGTACAGACTAAAAGGGTTGTACACTTTTTCTTTTATTAAAGTCCTGGATATACTGTACCCTTTAGTAGACCATATATATCCCACTAGAAATTTGCAGATCTTTTGAAATTAAAAATCGCCAACTTTGCTGAATTTCCCCCAAATAAATTTGCTACACTTCTCAATACTACAAAGTCTCTAATTCTCTCCAAAATATGTGTACAACACTCTTGAGATCTCCTTGAACTGTACTGCAACTCCTTTTGAACACTTCAATGTAAAAACAGCTTTAAAGGGTTAGTCTGAGACCAGTAAATTATTTCCTAACTTCCTAATATATCCCTATAATCTAAGCTATTTTCTAATATGCTTCCTTAATGAATTCCCTTCAATCCTCTCTCTATACTATCTAACAGCTGTTTTTGTTTTCTTTTTATTTTTGATGACATACCGTGTGAGTGCCCCAGTGCATGCTGGGATCCTCACACGGCTCCAGGCACTTACTCAACCCCTGCCTGAAACACTGTCACTGTGATACTAGTTCCAGGGGCGGGGCTGTCCAAATGATTACTAAGGTCTCCAGTGCCCCCCTCCCCTCCCTGCAGAGTGACGTCTCAGCACCTGCTTCTTCTCCCCTCCCCTCAGTCCAGTTTCCCAGCCACTCACCTCCTGCTTTTCCCCACTCCTCGTAGAGAAAAACAGCAGTGAGAGAAGTTATGACATCACACTGCGGGAAGTGGGGGTGCAGGGAAGAGGGTGGGTGGACTGAGAAAGCGGACTACAGGGATGGGAAAAGAAGGGGGGAACCGAGAAGTCACTCTGCGGGAAGGGGAGAACGGAGAGGCAAGGGGGTGGATGGATACCTTAGTAAACATTTGGACAGCCCCTCCCCTGGAACCAGCGTTGCAGTGACACTTTGTTTCAGGGAGGGGCTGAGGAAGTGTCTGGGGCCTGTCTGATGCTCCATTTGAAGATCCCAGCATGCACTGGGGCACTCACATGATATAAGGAGGATATGATTGACAGATACTCCGGGATTCTGGACAGCAGAGAGTTGACATCATGGCAAGAGAGGTAGATCTGAGCGTTGTCAGCATACAGGTGGTACTGGAAGCCATGGGACTTTTTGAGTTGTCCTAGGCCAAGGGTATAGATGGAGAAAAGTAAGGGACCAAGGATAGAGCCTTGTGGGACTCCAACAGATAGAGGGTGGGATGACGATGTGTGTGAGTGGGAAACACTAAATGTGCGGTTGGAAAGGTATGAGACGATCCAGGATAGGGCAAGGTCTTTTATGCCAAGGGAAGAGAGGATGCGTAGCAGGACAGAGTGATCGACTGTGTCGAAGGCAGAGGACAAGTCTAGAAGAAAGGGGAGGATTGAGAATTGTTTGAAGGCAGAGGGGAAGGTACAAGAAGTTAGCAATAGGTTGAAGAGATGGGTTAAGGCTTGGATAAGCATGGTGGTGAGGTTGGGAAGGAGGTGGGAAGTGATGGGTTCCAGTGCACAAGTGGTGTGGTGTGATTTGGAGAGGAGATGGGTAAGCTTTCCTTCAGTGATGTTGGAGAGGGAGGTTATGAGGGAAGGGCAGAGGTCTGGAATATGTAGGGGTTGGAGTGTTGGAACAATAAAGGCTTGCCTTGTTTGGTCAATTTTATTTTTGAAGTATGTGGCGACATCCACAGTAGAAATGAGGGAGGTTGGGGGGATGGGAAGCAGTGGTGGGTGAAGGAGAGAGTTAAATGTGCTGAACAGTTGTTTGGGGTTGTAGGATAAGGAACATAAAAAGTTGGGAAGTAGGTCTGTTTAACAGAGATGAGGACTGATTTGAAGACGAGTGTTAATTGTTTGAAAGCAGTTAAATCGTCTGGTGTGTTTTTTTCCAACGCAAATTCGCAACCCTGGACACTTGCCAAAGTTGTATGGTGAGCTTGTTGTGCCAGCATTGCTATTGATTCTTCGCACTTTGCCATATCCCCTAGATTCCATTTTGGTCCCAGAAAGCAATAGTTATCTGTTCAGATAAGACACATCTCACTCATAAAGAGATAAACCCCCACCCTTGGTAGCCAGAGGCAATTCATCTCTGGGAAATGGTCGATGCCAACAGGCCACACAAAAGGGCTCTTCCTCACCTGTGACATGCTAATAAGCTAGGGAAATGTCATTTAGCCAGGTGTATGGAGCTTCCTAGAGGCAGCCAGATAAAGGAAGACTCCTGCTGGGATTTGTAGAGACGTGACAAATACAATTTCCCTGTAATGCCAGTGGGAAGGAAACCCTTTCTTCAACTCTGACTGAACAGAGTCGTGAACATAACTTTAATATCTCATGAGCATGCTGTCTATAAACATGGCAAGCATAGATATGTGATCGCGACATTCAGACGGTCACCGCATATCATTTTACATATGAGTGTGATGATCATAAGGCATCTAAATATGAGATTGGCTAGTAGGATGCTCTCAGAATAGCCATGTTTCATATCCAGACGAAGATAAAATCATAATTAAAAATATGAGAGCATTGTCTTCCGTCGGTGATGCTCACAGACAACGCTATGGCAGATAATAAGTTTTGGATATCTATATCTCCACTCAGAGGGATGGGAATTGTGAGACAGCCCAGAGGTGCGAGATGGGTGGAGACAGGGGTCAGCCCATAATGTATAAAAATCAGCTGCCCCATCTCCATATTGTATTTCTTAAGAGGCATTATTATTCCACCAAAGCCAGAGAATACCCCATGAACAGATTGGCATCATGCCACCCTTGTGGTGCCATCAGCATTAAGGTAACTGATCACATGTGTATGTAATTCTGTGTATTCCATTTATCCTTTTATTTGCATAACTGACTGTAGTATTTGTAACATTTTAATAATAACTGTAAATATGTAAATATATCTAGTGTACCATAAGGGTGATTAAATATATAAATTTAATCTTGAGTTGCTCTTTTTATCTTGATCAAGCATTCCCACGTCCGTGTGCTCATTTAACTCTACCTGGGTCGGTTCCTGACCCAATATAAGCCCGACCACGGACCAGACTTATATTAAAACGAGGAGCTGGTGGCAGCATTTAGTGCGTGGGGTCATTTAGAGCATCTGCCAGTGACGGGGTAGAGATTAGTACATGTGCTTTTGGTCGCAGATCAGCAGGCATATACCACACTCACTGAGAGGTACCATAATAAACCAGCACTTACAGGGCAGCTGTGGCCCTTCTTTATCCTCAGGCAGTTCTCTGACTGACCTGGGTTTAATGGGAGGCGCTGTGGAGCTGCCAGATTCGGTGGCCGATTCACCACAGAAGCCATACTTTGAAGTCATAATCAGACCACGGTCATCAGACCTAGCTGAATATTTTGAATGTCTCTAAGTGCACATGAAATAGATCAGGTGGGGATGGAAGGGAGGAGCTTTGAAGTCATTCAAAAATGTATAGAATAACAAAGGAACAAACATGATTGCAGGTTTGCTGCATTTTTGTAGTGGTTTTTGCTCAAATAAAAAAAAAAAATTGGTGCTAGCTCACTGAAAGCTAGAAAATTACATATATACCGTATTTTTCGCTTTTTAAGACGCACTTTTGTTCCCCCAAATTTTGGGGGAAAGTGGGGGGTGCGTCTTAAAAAACGAACATACGGTGCAGGGGAGAGTGGGGGCAGCTCTGGAGTGTTTCCCGGGGCTGGGGCGGGCAGGCTGCGGGCTGTAGGAGGCAGCGGCAGGTCACGTGACCCCCGCTCATTAACTCATTTAATATTCACTGCACTGCCGCTGTCCATCACCTCGGTGCTGAAGCTAGCACCGAGGTATGGACAGGGGAGCAGGGCATATTAAATATTCCTGCAGTCCCCCCCCATCCTGGATATGGCCCCCCTTGCTGCTGTTCAGAAAATAACAAACATTTTATACTTACCTCACCAGCGCTTGCCTCAGTCTTCAGTGCCTTTCTCCCTGACTGCAGAAATCTCCCTCCGAGGTCCCAGTGAAGCCGGTCATGTGATCGGGTGCACACTGATGACATCACCGCACTGCAGTCATCAGTGAGCCCCCGATCACATGACCAGCTTCACTGGGACCTCGGAGGGAGATTTCTGCAGTCAGGGAGAAAGGCACTGAAGACTGAGGCAAGCGCTGGAGAGGTAAGTATAAAATGTTTGTTATTTTCTGCCCAGCAGCTAGGGGGGCCATGTGCCAGCCCTGGGGGGCATGTGCCAGCCCAGGGGGGCGTGTGCCAGCCCAGGGGGGCGTGTGCCAGCCCAGGGGGGCGTGTGCCAGCCCTGGGGGGCGGAGGTGCCTGCCCAGGGGGGCAGAGGTGCCTGCCCAGGGGGGAAGTGTGCCAGCCCGGGGGGAAGTGTGCCAGCCCGGGGGGAAGTGTGCCTGCACAGGGGGATGTGTGCCTGCACAGGGGGATGTGTGCCTGCCCAGGGGGATGTGTGCCAGCCCTGGTGGGCATGTGCCAGCTCTGGGGCGGAGGTGCCAGCCCTGGGGGAAGTGTGCCAGCCCAGGGGGAAGTGTGCCTGCCCAGGGGGAAGTGTGCCTGCCCAGGGGGAAGTGTGCCTGCCCAGGGGGATGTGTGCCTGCCCAGGGGGATGTGTGCCTGCCCTCGTGGGCATGTGCCAGCCCTGGTGGGCATGTGCCAGCTCTGGGGTGGAGGTGACAGCCCTGGGGGGCATGTGCCAGCCCTGGGGGGCATGTGCCAGCCCTGGGGGGCATGTACCTGCCCTGGGGGACATGTACCTGCCCTGGGGGGCATGTACCTGCCCTGGGGGGCATGTACCTGCCCAGGGGGAAGTGTGCCAGCCCTGGGGGGCATGTGCCAGCCCTGGGGCGGAGGTGCCAGTCCTGGGGCGGAGGTGCCAGTCCTGGGGGGCGTGTGCCAGCTCTGGGGCGGAGGTGCCAGCCCTGGGGGGCGTGTGCCAGCCCTGGGGAGCATGTGCCAGCCCTTAGGGGCGTGTACCTGCCCAGGGGGATGTGTGCCAGCCCTTGGGGACAAGTGCCAGCCCTTGGGGACAAGTGCCAGCCCTGGGGGACAAGTGCCAGCCCTGGGGGACAAGTGCCAGCCCAGGGGGAAGTGTGCCTGCCCAGGGGGATGTGTGCCTGCCCAGGGGGATGTGTGCCTGCCCAGGGGGATGTGTGCCTGCCCAGAGGGATGTGTGCCTGCCCAGGGGGATGTGTGCCTGCCCTGGTGGGCATGTGCCAGCCCTGGTGGGCATGTGCTAGCTCTGGGGCTGAGGTGCCAGCCCTAGGGGGCATGTGCCAGCTCTGGGGTAGAGGTGCCAGCCCTGGGGGGCATGTGCCAGCCCTGGGGGACAAGTGCCAGCCCTGGGGGACAAGTGCCAGCCCTGGGGGGCATGTACCTGCCCAGGGGGAAGTGTGCCTGCCCTGGGGGGCATGTACCTGCCCAGGGGGAAGTGTGCCTGCCCTGGGGGACAAGTGCCAGCCCTGAGGGGCATGTGCCAGCCCTGAGGGGCATGTGCCAGCTCTGGGGCGGAGGTGTCAGCCCTGGGGGGCATGTGCCAGCTCTGGGGCGGAGGTGCCAGCCCTGGGGGGCATGTGCCAGCTCTGGGGCGGAGGTGCCAGCCCTGGGGGGCATGTGCCAGCTCTGGGGCGGAGGTGCCAGCCCTGGGGGGCATGTGCCAGCTCTTAGGGGCATGTACCTGCCCAGGGGAAAGTGTGCCTGCCCAGGGGGATGTGTGCCAGCCCTGGGGGACAAGTGCCAGCCCTGGGGGGACAAGTGCCAGCCCTGGGGGACAAGTGCCAGCCCTGGGGGGCATGTACCTGCCCAGGGGGAAGTGTGCCTGCCCAGGGGGACGTGTGCCTGCCCTGGGGGACAAGTGCCAGCCCTGAGGGGCATGTGCCAGCCCTGAGGGGCATGTGCCAGCTCTGGGGCGGAGGTGTCAGCCCTGGGGGGCATGTGCCAGCTCTGGGGCGGAGGTGCCAGCCCTGGGGGGCATGTGCCAGCTCTGGGGCGGAGGTGCCAGCCCTGGGGGGCATGTGCCAGCTCTGGGGCGGAGGTGCCAGCCCTGGGGGGCATGTGCCAGCTCTTAGGGGCATGTACCTGCCCAGGGGAAAGTGTGCCTGCCCAGGGGGATGTGTGCCAGCCCTGGGGGACAAGTGCCAGCCCTGGGGGGCATGTGCCAGCCCTGGGGGGCATGTGCCAGCCCTGGGGCGCATGTGCCAGCCCTGGGGGGCATGTGCCAGCCCTGGGGGACAAGTGCCAGCACTGGGGGGCATGTGCCAGCCCTTGGGGGCATGTGCCAGCTCTGGGGCGGAGGTGCCAGCCCTGGGGGGCATGTGCTAGCTCTGGGGCAGAGGTGCCAGCCCTGGGGGCATGTGCCAGCTCTGGGGCGGAGGTGCCAGCCCTGGGGGGCATGTGCCAGCCCTGGGGGGCATGTGCCAGCCCTGGGGGGCATGTGCCAGCTCTGGGGGGCATGTGCCAGCCCTGGGGGGCATGTGCCAGCCCTGGGGGGCATGTACCTGTCAAGGGGGAAGTGTACCTGCCCAGGGGGAAGTGTACCTGCCCAGGGGGATGTGTGCCAGCCCTGGGGGACAAGTGCCAGCCCTGGGGGGCATGTGCCAGCTCTGGGGCGGAGGTGTCAGCCCTGGGGCGCATGTGCCAGCCCTGGGGGGCATGTGCCAGCCCTGGGCATGTGCCAGCCCTGGGGGACAAGTGCCAGCCCTGGGGGACAAGTGCCAGCCCTGGAGGCCATGTGCCTGCCCTGGAGGCCATGTGCCTGCCCAGGCGGAAGTGTGCCTGCCCAGGGGGATGTGTGCCTGCCCAGGGGGATGTGTGCCTGCCCAGGGGGGCATGTGCCAGCCCTGGGGGACAAGTGCCAGCTCTGGGGCGGAGGGCCAGCTCTGGGGCGGAGGTGCCAGCCCTGGGGGGCATGTGCCAGCTCTGGGGCGGAGGTGCCAGCCCTGGGGGGCAGGTGCCAGCTCTGGGGCGGAGGTGCCAGCCCTGGGGGCATGTGCCAGCCCTGAGGGACGTGTACCAGCCATATCCAGAATAAGGGGGCCATATCTAGGATGGGGGAGCTATATCCCAGGATGCGGACCATGTACCAGGAAGAGGGGGCTATAAGAGACATATACCCCATATGATTTGTAAGACGGACACTGACATTATAAGACAGACCCCATTTAACATTAAAAATTATTTTTTTCTCTTTTCCTTCACCAAATTTGGGGGTGCGTCTTATAATTAGGTGCGTCTTATAAAGCGAAAAATACGGTAGATAGTGGATACACAGATATATACAAAGATAGATATCTATCTATATGTAGGATAGTTTGTAGAGCTTTCTTTTAACAAAATAAATAATTAAATGACTGAGGGACACCTGTCCATTACTACCACCAGGGTTTGATGCCACGTGTGTGTTTGAAAAACTGACAGCTTACATTAACCCCAAGCACCATTACCCCGATTGTTAAAGTACTAGGGCATCTGGAAGAGCCAAGGTGAAGCGCCAGAATTGAGGCATCTCTTGATAATTCACTTCCAGTTTGTCTGAGAGGTATTTTTAGGATGAGAAGGGCCCAATAACCAGGGCCTGATCTATTTATTATCTCTTAGGGTACCATTACACGTCGCAACATTGCAAGCAATTTCACTGGCAATTTGCTGGTTGCAGTGAAATCATGGACACATTGTTCTATTTTGTTGCCGTGGACAAATGTAACAACGTGTCCATGATTTCACTGCAACCAGTAAATTGCCAGTGAAATTGCATGCAATGTTGCGACGTTTAATGGTACCCTAATGGGGATGTCTCACGCATCAATATCGCGTGCAATATCGCTGCTGCACATGATGTTGCAGCGATACTGAAGCGTGTGACAGGGCGTTTCAACCAGCGATAAGTCGCCGGTTGATGGTCGTCAGGTTCTAGAACCTGTTCTAAAACCTGGCGATAGTCGCCCGGTGGACACGCAGCATCGCTGCATGTGACACCGGGAAATGAGCGATAAGCCAGCTCTCAGCGCCTCTCAGCAAGCGCTGGGAGTTGGTATCCAAGGTAAACTGCGGGTATCTAGGCAGCGCGCGCTGCCTAAATACCCGCAGTTTACCTTGGAGACCATCCTGCTCCCGCTTACCGCAGCCAGGCAGCGGGAGCAAGACATCGTGGAAACGCTATTTAAATCATTTCCACGATGTCGCTGGTCCACTGATCGCTGGTGAGTCTGCCCGTGTGACAGCTCACCAGCGATCAGCCTTCAATGTCGCCAGCGAAGAGATCGCTGACGACATTGACGCATGTGATGGCCCCATTACAGTCATGGCTATAAGTGTTGGCTGCCTTGAAATTGTTCCAAACAATTAAGTATTTCTCCCAGAAAATTAATGTACTTACACGTTTTGTCATACACGTTTGTTTTTTTTGTTGTTTAAATACACACAACAGAAATAGAGGGGATAAAAAGGCAAATTGGACATAATTTCAACAAAACTGTAAAAAAAAAAAAAAAATGGGCCAGACAAAATTGTTGGCACCCTCAACTGAATATTTGGCTGCACACAATTTTAAATAAATAACTACAAGCAATCACTCCCTATAACCATCAACAAGCTTTTTACACCTCTCAGCTGGAATTTAGGCTGGCTTCACAGCATGTTTTTTGGGATCCTGTTGTGTCCGTTTTGAAAAGGACAGAACAGGATCCGTTTTTGCCTCCGATGTACCCCTATGGTGCCATATTGGCCATAAATGCCCATCCGATTCTGCCAGTTCAGTCCCGAATTCGTTTCTGTCTTTTTTTTTCCCGGACCCAAAATCAAAGACTTCTCTGATTTTGGGCTCCGTTGAAAAAAAACGGACCAAACTGGACAGAAACTAATCCGGGTCCATCTGGCGCCTATAACATTGGAATCTATGGGCGCCGACTCCGGGAAAAAAGCATGATCGTTTCACGCATCCAGTTTTAGTGTACTGAGCATGCTCAGTACACTAACTGCACTGTGCCCATAATTTCACTTTATCCATATATCTACATACACTGTTAAAGTGAAATTAAATGAAGGAATGGTTAAAAATAAAAAAATAAATGCTCACCTCTCCACCGAGGGTCCCAGGATGCGCGAAATACACCTCCGATGGCTGAAGGAACTTAATGAGCTGACCGGGAAGGGGCGGGGGCAACCTGATCAGCTGATGTGTCACATGACTGCATCAGCTGAGCGGTTTAAATCGCCCACCAAAACCGATCGGCGGGTGATTTAAACTATTCAGCTGATGCAGTCATATGACATCAGCTGATTGGGTTGCCGCACCACCCAGTCAGTTGATTAAGGTCTTGCAGCCATCGGAGGTGGACGTCTCGCATAGCGGGACCCTCGGCAGAGAGGTGAGCATTTTTTTTATTTTTTTTTTATTTTTAACCTTTCCTTTAATTTCACTTTAGCAATGTATGTAGATACACTGCTAAAGTGAAAGTAACAGCGACAACACCACTTGCCTGGCTCAGCTTCCCCACAAGCTCTTTGTGTTCCGATCTCTCAAAATCCCGGATCTGGATACAAAAATGGCATGCAGAGTTTATAATCTGGACCTGTCCATTCCGGTCTGTGTGGTCCTGCAAAAAACAGGATCTCACGGTCAGGATCAAAACTGTGGTGTGAAGCCAGTCTTAAAACCACTTTTTAAAAACTGCTCCGGGTCTCTCATATTTAAAGGGTGCCTTCTCCCAACAGCAATCTTTAAGACCTTTCCACAGATGTTCAATTGGATTTAGATCTGGACTCATTACTGCCACATCAGAACTCTCCAGCAGTTTGTTTCATCCATTTTTGGGTGCATCTAGAAGCATTCTCTGCAGAACGCTTTTTCTCCAAGTTAGCAAACAAATATTTATTTTTTGACCACTGTTCAGTGTTGCTCCTTTGTTACAACACTCAATTTTCCCAAACTAATAAGCATTTAGTCACAATATATAGCTTTAATTGTTATGGCTACAAGCTGGGTGTTCTACGTAAGAGAAGACATCACACGCACAAACATTGGAAACCACTAAGAAGGGCTTAATGCTCACATACTGAACTCATGATGAAACAAGGAGTACAGCTCTTCGTATATGATGCTTTAATTATAAGTCTCACCTTCTTTTGCTTTTATGGGCTTCCCAGGTGTAAAATATTAAACTCAGCACAAACTGCAAAAATATAAAATTGGAAATAATAAAACCAACATTTCTATCATATTTTGGTGCTACAAAACTCTGTGTATCTTACAGCTAGTAGAGGTAATAGTCCTTGAAAGGCAGCTGCCCACTTAAAGTTGAACTTTTCATTCAGAAAACCACCAAGAGTTGGACCTATAAATGATCTGAAAATATATTAAAGAATATTTGGTTAAACGAAAAAACAAAAATAATTTTAAATGTAAAAATCAATAAATGTAATAACTTAAATGTTCCATCATTCAAGAAACTTTCACAATAATAAAAAACTATTTTAGCCATTGTATAACTCGTATTCTACATTCTCCAGTTTTACCATTGCAGACTTTCTCAAATTTTTATTTGAATGTGATCTAGTGGGTGTAGCTAGTCTCCCATACAAAGCACACCAAAAGTTGGATTACTGCCTACAGTATTGTAGCTGAATCACTCAGAGGGAACCTGACTACATACAGGCAGGGGAGATACCATAGGGACGTGCCTGTCCGACAAGTCTCCTGTGATGCTCAATTTTTGGTGGTATGGTATGTTTTTCTAACATACATAGATGACATTATACAGCCATTGTTTAGTCTCTGCCATGTAGTTTTGGAGAACTTTAAACATTTCCAGAAACAGAAGTGCCTACATATGACTTATTCCAGAGAGAAGACTTAAGAGGCTCCTCTTGCATACAGCTTTCTCTGATATAGTTTATTGGAGTAGTGAAATGCACTCATTTCCATAACCACCTGTAATATGATGGAAATGACCTAGTTTCTACAACTCATAATTATCAGAAACTTGTATCTTTTACCATTGATATACCAAAAGTGACTGATCTAGGAAAACGTCTAATTTTTAAGCTTTATTATGGCTTTTAGGATTGGTACAATATGACAATGTGACCCTTGGATCACAAAAAAATTGTGCATCATTTCTTTAGACTGATAAATCTGTTAATATATCAAAATAACCAAAATTGTAGCAATAAAAGCATTGATACAGAAGCACATACCCTGCAGACCACATTGCACTGAATAGTCCAGATATCAAGCCCAAAGTGCCAAGGCCTTCTTCAAAGCCGTTGTCACTGAAGAAAACAAGACATGAATAGTTCAAAAAGGATATATTACAAAACCACAAATAGTTCAGTTCTATATAAAAAAAAAGCCCAAACCAAAAATAGAATAGGTATAAAAGGGAATAAGTAAAGGCTTCAAAATTAATTCTTAAACATCTAATGTATTACATGTACCTTTAGGCTGGAGACTTTGACTGCAACACCTGTACACAAACAAAGTTCGCTAGGTGTCTTTGCTACGACGCAATACAGCACAAATGAATGAGGTTACATTGGATCTCCATGGGTATTGCAACTGTGATACGGTAGGACTTTTTGTGACTTGCTTGTCGTGGTTGCTGTACCCTCAGGGTCTCAATGTGATGCCGTTCACTTGTATTGCACTGCGATGAAGAAGCAACACCTAGAAAACTTGTGCTGCAGCCAAAGTAAACATGTGGCCACAAAAAAAACAAGAGCTGGAGGTTTATGGTTTCAAAGTTGCACTTGGCCATCTACTATGGCAGGGGTGGGGAACCTTTTCTCTGCAAAGGGCCATTTGGAAATTTAAAATATCATTCGCGGGCCGTATTAATTTATTAACTTAAATAACATTGCTAAAGTTACATCTGCTGGCGGTGTCGGGGAGGAGAAACAGCTGATCTGACAGCTGTTTGAATGTTCCCGTGCCGACATCTCCTCTCTGTGTCGGCGCAGGAGATTCAAACAGCTGTCAGATCAGATGTTTCTGCCCGCTGACAACGGTCGGAGCTTACCAGGGGCCCGGAGGAGATCTCTGCCGCTGATCTCTGTCTCCGGCCCGCCTCCCGTGCGTGCCCGATTGGCTGGCCGGGCTCCATAGTGATGTGTCCGCAGGCGGAAATTCTCCGCTGCGGACACATCATTATGAACGAAAATGACCCTGCTTTCACTTCGTTTGTGTCTTCATGCCCTCTACATGGGTACACTGAGACAGAGGCATATGGCACACAAGTACATGGGGCCAGAGTCATACAACTCATGGGTACACAGAACATGGATACACTGAGCCTGAGGCATATGGCACATGGGTACACAGGGCCTGAAGTATAAGACACACAGGTACACAAAGTACAAGGTACAAAAAGAGATCCAGCAACACATCCAAATGAAGGTAGATAAAAATCAATGTGGACATATATGATTTTAACATGGCTTCACATGATTTCTATCTCCCTCCCTTGGCTATGTTTCTGGATGCAGCTCCTTCTTATACTGCTGACAGTTTTCATCCCTGCACAGCCGACGATCACAGAGCAGACACTTTATTTATTTACTTATCTGACACCTTTAGATTTACTCACGGACTTCCCGAGGTGGAGGAATTGTTTATTTAAGATAAGCAGGAGGTGATTGTAATCCTCCCGGGAGCTGAGCTGGACAGTGCAGAGGCTCCTGCTTCACAGAACGCCTCACACTGACTATGTTTCAGGTGGGAGACAATTCCGGCACGCACCACTGCTGATTTAAAGGGACCGCGCTACAAATAAAAGCAAAGTGGCCACGGGCCGGATCAGGTAACATGGCGGGCCAGACCCGGCCCGGGGGCCGGACGTTCCCCACCACTGTACTATGGTGTAAGTCTAACCACAATAACACATCTATTTAGAAATGCCTTTCAATATTTATTTACTAATATTAAAGATTTCTTATAAATGTTCCCCTGTGCCCAAATACAGCAAATACAGCAGATTAGATATTGATGACCTTTTCTTTAGATAGGTCAATAAGAGATCAGATATTTGACATACTGTAAGCTGACCAAATAGCTATTATTAGATCCTGCAGCTGTTGGATGGGCACAGTGTACAGAATTGAACGTTGCTTCACAGTACTCTAGTTCAGCTCTTATTGACGTTCTACTATACCAGGGGTGGGGAACCTCAGGCCCCAGGGCCTCATGAGACCCTCGCTGACCTTTTCTGCGGCCCTTTGGGCAGATTCCTGGGGACAAGAGTACTTAGGCTGGCAGACATGTTCTGCCGATTGCCTGCCCTTTAAATCCAGTTCCCCATTTATCTCTATGCCCCAGTCTCAGCCTCCCCAGTGACGTATATGCCCCAACCTCTCCTGTGATGCCTATAGCCTTAGAAAACCTGGAAAAACAGTCGTAAAGCAACATGATCAATATCACCTAACATCAGTTACGGCAAAGAGAAGCAGCTCCAGCCACCACAGTAGGATGAGTTGATAGTTTAATGAAGCAGGTTAAATTTTCAAGATAATTTTGTGCAGCCCCCAAAGAATGGTAGAAATTTCCAAATGGCCCTCGGCAGAAAAAGGTTTCCCACCCCTGAACTACACAGTTTACGAAGTTCTATATTCTATACACTATGTACTTCCCACAGCCATGAGAACTGCTAACAATTGTTCAGTGAGGGTGTCGGACTCGAAAAAAGAAAAAAAACTCATTAATGATGCATCTTAAAGGGAAACTTTCACCTCCAAAAAGCCACCTAACCTATAAAAACATGTCCCTGCTTCATCCTATGACCATTCTCACAATCCTTTTGTCTGCTAAATGCTGGCTGTAAAAGTACTAAAAAACGTTTTTATAATTACTCATTACACAGGTCAACAAAAAAAATTTTTTTTTCTGGTGCCCAAAATATTTTAATGAATTTGGGGTATTTTTGGGGTGCTGATTCTGAATATGCTATCAGTTTTGCCAGATTGGCTCAAGTTTTTGAGATTTTTGGTATCTTATTTATAGCACTTGTTGGTAAATGCGACGCATCATCTCATTAATTTCTTTGGATTAGTACTTGAACTGAGCAGTTCTCAATATAGTTTTGTGTTAATTAGTGTTCTAAAAGTTTGTTCATAGCTTGATTTTTGCACTAACTTTATGTTTGTTGTCTGTTGTCCAGTGAAAAGCATGAACTCATCAAGAAGAAGTTGTCTTAACGATCCAGACTCATTCTGTTACATTTGTGGTGAATATACACTGACAAAACATAGAAGAAACATAACAGACTTCGTTAAAGTAGCAAAAAACGTCTTTTTTTTTAACACATTTTACGAAAAATCTCAAAAACTTGAGCCAATCTGGCAAAACTGATGACATATTCAGAATCAGCACCCCAAAGTTACCCTAAATTCAATGAAATATCTTTGGCACCAAAAATGCTGTTGACCAGTGTTATCTATCATAATGAGTTGGGACCATATTCCTTTGCCCTCAGGACATGTTGCTTTGCTGCCTACCTCGTCAGAAGTTCACGCCCTAATGGGCGTGATCTTGTATTCATATTGTAGGCAGGCCATGCCGCTCGTCTGGCTTCAAGCATCGGATTGTGCATGCGTGCTTGAGGCAGGACAGAGCGGTGTAGGTGTACTGACGTCACCCACAACGGAAATGATGCGATTCGCGTCATTACTTGCCCAGACAGAGATGTGAAAAGCAGGCAGTGCCTGCCTACAATATGAATACAAGATCACACCCATTAGGGCGTGATCTTCTGATGAGGTAGGCAGCAAAGCAACACGCCCTGAAGGCTAAGGAATATGGTCCCTACTCATTATAATGGATAATGAGTAATTATAAAAACGTTTTTTAGTACTTTTACAGCCAGCATTTAGCAGACAAAAGGATTGTTAGAATGGTAATAAGATGATGCAGGGACATGTTTTTATAGGTTAGATGGCTTTTTGGAGGTAACAGGTTCCCTTTAATTTGTGGCCATCAGTATCATAGTCCTGAATAACCCCTTGTTTTTTAATGAAAAATAAATCAAACTTAGTAATATACTTTGATTTCATAAATGCACCAATGATTCAACTTTATTTATATAGTAAAATGTTATACCGATATATGATATACTTACTATGCTGCACTGAGCATTTCTGGATAAACAGGTATGCCAGAAAGACCTATACAAAATCCATCCAAAACCAGTATGAAGATAAATAGCCAGAGTTTGCTAAAAAAGCCAGAAAAAAAATTATTTATGTCATTAAAAAACTACCCGACTACACAAAATATAACATTTTAAAAAACAAGTTCATAGAATAGCTTGTAAGGCTATTCTATCCTTAGAACTGTTACAGCATCGTCTAGTGAAAGCAATGTAGAAATGCAGAGAAATCACAAAGAAATTTAACATTTACAATGGTGCAAGCATTACTTAAGAGTTATTCCCCATCAGAAAATGTTGCTCCTCTGACCCAGTTTTTTTTTTTTTTTTTACAATAAAGTCCAGCTCCAAATCTCTGGCATTGCTTTCTGGCGTCCAGTATTCGTTGCATCCCTGACGGCATGTACACATCCAATCAGTGAGCTCAACAACTCTGAAGTGACGCTCCATCTACATGGCCAGAGCTGTAGAGCTTTCGACATGATGTCAATACTAGAGATGAGCAAACCTTTTAAAGTTCGAGTTCAGTCCGATTTGCTGAATGGTCATATGTTCGATAAATAGATTGTCAAACAGTTTGCCGAACTTCCAAACCCCATTTAAATCAATGGGAGGCAAAATCAAGAGCCTAGAAAACGCCTTCAAAAGGGGCCCAAAAGGTGCTAAACACAGCTCAAACTGTTTTAGAGTGGAGCCCCACTGTTTTGGCACAGACAGTATCTTCCTGCACTATTGAGCAAGCTTCAGCGCCACTGTCACCATGCTTCTGGGCCCGCTTATGAACCTCAGTCATATTCACTGCTTCGCCCTTCCCCTGATTGATTAAGAATGATAGAAGGAGCAGTGTTAGAATGCGGCGCCAGGTAACACAAGATCAAGCTTTCATAGATTTACTTTAGGTTTATTACACAAAGCAGAAGGGTGCGACCACAACGCGTTTCGACACGCAAATCGGCGTCTTTCTCAAGTGGATCACTTGAGAAAGACGCCGATTTGCGTGTCGAAACGCGTTGTGGTCGCACCCTGCAGCGTTGTGTAATAAACCTAAGGTAAATCTATGAAGGCTTGATTTTGTGTTACCTAGCGCCGCATTCTAACACCGCTCCTTCTATCATTCGTACCCATTCTCCCTTCGGGGAGCGCGGTGTAGCGAGCTGCTTGGGCAAGTCCACAGAACCTAGCAGAACATCATCCAAACTCCACCTGTGTCCACCACATGAACAGCCTGCTCTGAGGAGACTAGGAAGTGATTTCTACTAACTCAAGGAGCGTAAAATATCTTCTCTCTATACAGAAGACTGATGATTATCAACCTTATGGACCCTATCTCCCTATACGCTTAATCTGGTTGTGCGGATTCGTGCACAACCTGGAAAGGTTAGTGTTCATTTAATAGAGCCACATTGTGGTGAAATTTAGTGGTGTGGCGCAACAGTGCTGTTTTTTTCTGTTTCACCTGATTGATTAAGCACAGAGTTAACCCTGCCCACCATCTCTGTTGGTGTCTGATTGGTTGTCAGTATGGCAACCAAAACTGATGTCAGATTACTGTAAAAATAAATAATTGAAAAAAATTGTTCTGTGATCCCCACAAGGTAAGGCCGCCAGTTGTGGTCTGCAGGCTGCTGCTGCCCGCTATACCCTAGCTATCAAAGAAAAATAGGGTGTATTTTTTATTTTTATTGGTTCATTTTTAAAGCTAAATAATAGGTAAAGATCCTTAAGTGCAAAATGAAAGGCACTAAAGGGTGCCAGGTTATAAAATGGCGGGGTGGGACATTAAATAGCCATTTGACATCAATCTGTAAATCTATCTATTTTGTCCTATCTATAAATTTCTCTCTCTACTTTACATCCATCTATCTATACATCCACTCAGTGGCGTAACTAGAGTCCGATTGGCCCTGGTGCGAAATTTAGACCTGGGCCCCCCACGCATGTTGGTCAGTTGTATGGGCCTTGTTTAACTTTCTAAATGCTATAAAGACCCACAAATTGACCCCTCTCCCCTTCATTATGTATTAATGTCCCTCATCCTGGAATATGGCCCTTATAGTGGTATACATGTTCCCCGTCCTGGTATATATGGTCTTCCTCCCGTCAACATAGTCCTCCAATTATTATAATGCATTTCCATATTCCTCCATATATTACAATGTACCCCCATAGTCCTCTATGTATTTTAATGCATCCCATTGCCCCCATTCATAAGGTTGTTCCCATAGTCATCCAATTATTATAATGCACCCCCATTATCCACACTCCATATAGCATAATGCAGCCTCATATTCCTCCATATAGTATAATACACCCTCACAGCCCTCCATATGGTATAATGCAGCCTCATAGTCCTCTATACAGTATAATGCATTGCCGCCTCAGCTCTCCATATAGCATAATGCAGCCTCAGCCTTCCATATAGCATAAAGCAGTCTCAAAGCCCTCAATATAGTATAAGGCAACTTCATACCACTCCATATAGTATAATATAGCCTTATAGCCCTGCATATAGTATAATGCAGCCTCATAGTCCTCTATACAGTATAATGACACCTCAGCTTTCCATAATAGCCTCATGTAGTGCAGCCTCCTCTCTCTATACTGTAAAATGCACCCCCCTCCTCACAACCCCCAATAGTCTTGTGTCCACCATGTACTCAAAAAAATAAAGCCTTACTTACCTCTCCCCGTTCCCCCGCTGCTCCGGTCTCCTTTGGTGAAGACACAGGAGGCTGTGGTGCCGGTGTGCATTCCACTGTGGAACGCATAAAACAGGAAGTGCCGCCTACTATTATGGAGAGGCGGCACCAGCCTGATGTATGCGCTCCACAGTGGAACGCACAAGGAAACCCAGCTGGTAAGAGGAAATGAGGGGAGGGGCCGGTAGAAGTTGGAAGCAGGAGGCTCCCCCCTCCCCTTCTCTCCGACACATAGACCATAAAGCGACGTGTGCTGCCGCTCGGTCACAAGGATGTGAGCCCTTGGAGACGCACATCCATTGTGAAGTGGGCAATGGGATCAGCTGGTGCAGAGGGCGGCTGTTGGCATGGGCCCCTTATAGGCTTGGGCCCAGTCGCAACTGCCACCCCTGCGACCGCAATTGTTACTCCCCTGCATCCACCTACTTAAACAGCTAAAAAGTTAAGTAATCTTTAAAAATTTTAAAGATTTTAAAATCTTGAAAAAAATTAGCAGGCTGCAGCTGCCCCACCAGGAGTGGCACCCCCATTCAATGTGCAAATCTTGGCACTTCACCTCAGGTTTCTCACTGCCCAAGTGCGTTGTCAAGCAGGGTACTGGTATTTGGAGTTGATGCAAGCTGGGTAATGTCAGCTGGCAGCAAGGCCAGAGGTTAGTAATGTCGAGGCATCAATCAGATACCCGATGTTACTACCCAAGCCAGTAAAGACACAAATAACCACAACATTATTTGTATTTGATTTGAAAAATAACCCAAATACATTGCTTTCACCTTTTGACCTGAGAGAACCTCATTGGTGTCAGCGCTCATAACAGACACCGATTCTTGAAAGTCGTGGTATCTCATGAAATATACCAGATATATCCCACCGGTATCGTGACACAGGGCGTGAGAGGAGTGGTGACATCAGGAAGTGCAGCACAGTTCAACGTTGCGGGATAGCCCCTGTGTGACCCCTCAAGTCTGAACTGAAGTAATGTTTGTGATGGCACCACTTGGCAAGCTCTCACCAGTGCCTGCGTAGCCTCTCTTAGATGCTTTCTGTGAATGTGACCCCGCCATATTGTTGTAAGGCCCCGTGCTCATTGTACGTTGTTTGATGCTTCTTTTAAAGTAGATTTTGAGAAATGGCATCAAAATCTACATGGCTATCCTGAAGGCAGCAAAGTCTATGAGAGTTCAGAAATGCTGTGCCAATGTGGTCTTTTTTCCTTGCAGACTTCGTGCAGAAAATAGAAATCTGAACCACATGTGCAAGGAAAAGCTCAAAATTCTTAAAATTTGCATAAAAAAAAGCATCAAACAATGCACTGTGCACACAGGGTTTAAGAGGTTCCAGGGAGAGCCGCAGTTGTGATGAAAGAGCTCGAGGATACCTCTTGTCCCATGGTTACTCAAACAGAGGACTTCTAGGCCAGGGGTGGCAAATTACAGTCCTCAAGGTCTGAAAACAGTGCACGTTATCAGTATTTCCTTATCATTGAACAGGGGGTGATTTCATCACCTGCAATGTGAGGATTCCAGCACCTTGGGAAATACTAAGGAAATCCTGAATACTTGCTCTGTTTGCAGCCCTTGAGAACTGCACTTGGTCAGTCCTGTTCTACTGGAGTGGGTGTAGTGATTTGCATTTCCATACCTCAGACCTTCAGGCCTGCGGCTTGTTCACAAGTCTCTCTAGGGCAGTATGAGAGCACCTGTTTGCAGAAACAATCTAGGACACAAGAAGTGAACTCAATAAAACTTTACTATAAGGCTGCGTTCGCAAACAGCGTTTTTTTTGCATTTACGCAGCGCTATTAGGCGCAGCGCTTTTTAGCGCTGAGTAAATGCCATAAACGCAGCTTTGTTCACATGTTCAGTCTTTATGCGGATGCGCTTTGCGCTGCGATTGTTGAGGAGTGACTTTTTTGTAGGAGACATAATGATTAAAACAAATAAAGTTTATTCAAGTGAGGGTCAGCATTCACCATCAAATCATCTGGAATGATGAATAAGGCTAGTGACACTGCAGCAATGCAAGAACAAATTTAATATGAATTATACATACCGTATATACTCGTGTATAAGCAGACCAGTGTATAAGCCGACCCCCCTACTTTTGCCCCCAAAACCTGGGAAAACCTATTGACTCGTGAATAAGCCAAGGGTGGACCCCAGCACAGGTATACAGCCCCCAGCAGTGTGGTATACAGGCCCCCCCAGTGGTAGTATACAGCAGCCTCCCCAGTGGTAGTATACAGGCCCCAGCAGTATATACAGCAGCCCAAGTGGTATGTACAGGCTCCAGTGGTATGTACAGGCCCCAGTGGTATATACAGGCCCCAGTGGTATGTACAGGCCCCAGTGGTATGTACAGGCCCCAGTGGTATGTACAGGCCCCAGTGGTATGTACAGGCCCCAGTGGTATGTACAGGCCCCAGTGGTATGTACAGGCCCCAGTGGTATGTACAGGCCCCAGTGGTATATACAGGCCCCAGTGGTATATACAGG
This sequence comes from Allobates femoralis, assembly GCA_033576535.1. Classification (NCBI taxonomy): domain Eukaryota; kingdom Metazoa; phylum Chordata; class Amphibia; order Anura; family Aromobatidae; genus Allobates; species Allobates femoralis. The sequence goes on from JARQOC010000001.1 coordinate 362,251,576, forward strand.
CCCCAGTGGTATATACTGGCCCCAGTGGTATATACTGGCCCCAGTGGTATATACAGGCCCTGTATACAGGGCCCCCCCTTGCTGCCACACACCTGTAAAGTAATAGATCATTATACTTATCCCTGTCGCTGTCGCCGCTCTGCACCGCGCTCCTCCGGGTCTTCATGCTTCTTCATGCTTCCTCCTCAGGCGCACAGACAATGACGTCATTGCCTGTGCCCGCCGGTCACAAGCAGGAAGAAGCATGAAGACCCGGAGGAGCGCGGTGCAGAGCAACGGCGGCGACAGGGATAAGTATAATGATGTATTACTTTACTGGTGTGCGGCAGCAAGAGGGGGCCCTGTATACCACTGATGGGGAAGGGGGGCGCCTGTATATGACTCGTGTATAAGCCGAGGGGGGGACTCTTCAGCACATTTTTTGTGCTGAAAAACTCGGCTTATACACGAGTATATACGGTATAACACAGTTGTGCACTTGCCAAAAGTCAGTATTGTAAATGCAAGGCATGATATGTGAGCTCCAATGGGAACAGTGTTGTAAATGTCTGTATGATGTCTGATTTAATAGCACTATATAGATGAATAAGTATTATTATTATAATACATACGCAACAGTTACACACAGCAAATAAGATCTTTATGCTGGATTTTGTATTAAATCACTAGACAGACACTTCCCAAGCTTCTAGGACTGCGTGATATATTGGTGAATGATGCGTGCAGAGCACAGTAGAGTGGCCTTTTGCAGCTCAGTATATGATCCATTGTTTCATCTGCTTCCTTGCACAGTAGACATTTGGAGTCTGTAGTTGATTTTTCAATTCTGTCTTTAATTGCCTTTGTGTGAATAGCTTGCTCCTGGGCTGCTAGTATTAAGGTTGTTTCACACTGCAGGTTTTTTCCTGATCAGATTCGATCAGGTTTGTGTGTCAAAACCAGGAGTGTCTCCAAAACCCAGAACAAGTGTCAATCTTTCAATTAGAGTTTCTCTCTGCAAATTCCTCTCCTGGTTCCTCTCCTGGTTTTGACACACAAACCTGATCGAACCTGATCAGGAAAAAACTGCAGTGTGAAACCAGCCTAAGCCCTCTGTCTCCTTTTTCAATGGTCCATTAGTAAGCCACAATCAGGTCTTTTTCCTTGTCGACTTTACCCTCGATTTTCTCTAGGAATTGTCCATGCAGAGCTTTCTTTTGCCAGTTTTCTCTTCTGCTTTGTACTGCATTTTTACGGTATTCCCTTTTGGTCTGTTGTACTTTAAGCAGTTTTCTGTTAACTTCCATCAAGGTTTGTTCTCCACTGTAATTCACATAATTTTGCCAGTGCATGTTTCTCTTTTTCAACAGTTTGCTTCGCTTGCAAAAGTCTTCTGCCTCCTGATTTTCTTGGCAGGTAAAGTCTGGAAATATCACTACTTGGATGCAATGAGTAATGGATTGTCATCAATTTTCTTATTTTTCTGTCCAGATCATCCAGCTCTATCTGTGTCCAGTTCACAATTCCAGCAGTGTATCTAATGAAAGGAACAGTTCAAGTGTTTATAGCCTTGATGGTATTCCCGCCATTCAATTTGCTCTTCAAAATTTTGGTGACCCTTTGGACATATTCCTTAGTAACTACATTTCTCACATGTCCATGCTTGATGTTATCCAGCTGTAATATGCCCAGGTATTTGTAGGTTTCAGGCTGGTGGCATTTTATGGTTTATCCATTAGGCATTTCTATGCTTTCACTATCAATAATATTCCCTTTCTTCAGTACCACTGTGGTACATTTTTCCTAGCCAAACTCCATACTGATGTCATTACAAAAAATCTTAACCGTGTTGGTCAGAGACTGAATCTCAGGTAAAACCAATGGATATATTTGTGAACGATCCGTGCTGCCATGAGAAGAAAGAACCACAAAAGGTGTATCACAAAAAGTGGCTTTATCCGACACATTCCGGGGCTATGGCCTTGCTCCTTCTGAAGGAAACCAACTGACTGGATCTTGGTTACAGACTTTCCATACAACTTTAAATCATCCATGTACAACAGGCGAGACATTTTTGGTGAATCACTGGCAGTTTGATAGCCCAATTTTGATTTTTGCAGAATTAATGACAGTGGAATCATTGCAATGATAAATAAAATTATAGATAAAAGTGGTGACAAAAAATCACCCTGGAAAATTCCTCTCTTGATGTTAACTATTCCATAGTTTTGATTGCCCACAGACTCCTCAATTTTCCAGTGTTTATTGCATTTTCAATGTATCTGCCAATACTTCCACAAACCCTGATAACATCCAGACACTTGATGATCCAACTGTGTCACAAGTGAGTCGATTGCTTTTACGACTTTTAGGGTACCGTTACACGTTGTAATATTTCATGCAATTTCACTGGCAATTTGCTGGTTGCAGTGAAATCATAGACACATTGTTCTATGTTGTTGCCGTGTACAAATGGAACAATGTGTCCATGATTTCACTGCAACCAGCAAATTGCTAGTGAAATTGCAAGCAATGTTGCGACGTGTAACGGTACCCTTAGAGTTTTCCAGTATCATTTTATCAATCAGGAGTTAATCTTTGGTACCCCTGCTTTTTCTTTTATTGCCTTTTGTTCTACTGGCAAGAGGTTATTTGCCTCCAGGTAATCCTGGATTTGGTTAGCTATTATGCCTGTCAACAGTTTGAACATTGTAGGCAAACATGTTATTGGTCTGTAATTTCTGGTTTTATTGGATCTTTGTGTAACAAACATGTTTTCCTAGTTGTTAACAATTCACTTATATTTCCACTCTGCAGAAGATCATTAAATTGTTGGACCATTTTTGCATGCGGACTGGTGGATATTTAAGCCAAAATCCATATAATTGATCCCCACCAGGTGAAATAATGATTATTATTGTTATTATTACTACAGATACATCTCAATAAATTAGAATATCATCAAAAAGTAAATTTTTTTCAGTAATTCAATACAAAAAGTGAAACGCATATATTATATAGATTCATTACAGAGTGATCTATTTCAAGTGTTTATTTCTGTAAATGTTGATGATTATGGCTTACAGTCAATGAAAACCCAAAGGTCATTATCTCAAAAAATTAAAGTAGGCAGGATGAAGGGTCAACAACCGCGCTGCAATATTCCACGAGACATCAAAGGGTGAATATAATATTGATTTAATAGTGAACGCATTTCAGGGCTCCGTGAAACGCACTAAAACATGGCAATAGGATATTGAAATGTCCTGATGAAGGGGCCAGGGAGTGCTGACTAATAAATCAATATTGTTTCATCCTTTGATGTCTCGTGGAATATGGCAGCACGGTTTTCAACCCTTCATCCTCCCTACTCTATGTGCACCATGCTGGGGACTGCAGCAGTCTTAATATGCTTTTACAGTGGTTGTAACTCTCACTATCACAAGGTGAAGCCTCTGATACCTATTTAGGTAATATTTTATCTCTCAGACCCTTCATCCTCCCTACTTTAATGTTCTGATATTGGGATTTCATTGGCTGTAAGACATAATCGTCAACATTAATAGATATAAATATTTGAAATAGATCACTCTGTCTCTCATGACTCTATATAATATGTGCTTCACTTTATTGAATTACTGAAATAAACTTTTTGATGATATTCTAATTCAATGAGATGCACCTGTAGTAGTAATAATAATAGTAATAATAATAATAATAATAATAATAATAATAATAATAATAATCATTATTTCACCTGGTGAGGATCAATTGCATGGATTTTGGCTTAAATATCAACCAGTCTTCTTCCAACATTAAGAAAATGGCTGTCATGAAATACAACTCTCAGAAGGCAGCAGCCCTGGCAGAAAATAGTCTCTGTGATGGAACCCTAGTGAGGTTATTTATTTTAATTGCAAATATATGGTAGAGGGCATGCTGTGGGCCATCCCAAATGAGTGAGTGAGGGCCCTCCTGCATGCATAGAGGAGAGCTCACCAAAATGTATTGAGGATTGCCCTCCCAAATGTATGGTACAGGACAACCTGAGGCCCCTCACAAAACTGTGGTTCCTTACTCCTGCTGACCCTCTGAAAACTTGAATTTAGGGCCACAGAATAACATGGAGGTGGTGTTGGAGGAGGAAGAGGAGGGCAAAGCCCAACAGACATATTGTAGTTGGTCTTGTAAAGTGCTGGGGAATAACTAAAAATTATATATGAGGATGGGATCTAAAAAATGTGTATGTCAGGGGTCTCTCAATTGTAAAACAAAAAAAAAAAAAAACCACAATTACTTACCAGTATTGTGTTTTTTTGGAGTCCATGACAGCACCCTAGCAAGGAGAGGGATCTGCCCTCCAAGGACAGGAAACCATCAGGCTTTAAAAGAGGAGCTTCCTCTCCCCATGTCAGTTGGTTGCAGAGTCTGATAAATGGACCTCCGGAATATCGTTAGTCCACCACAACTCCAAACACCATGTGTAAAAACAAACACCAAGAGGAGAAAAAGAAAAAAGGTGACAAAACCTCAACAATGGGAGGGAATATGAGGGTGCGGTCATGGACTCAAAAATCAAATAAAACATTACCGCTAAGTAATTACGTGTTTATCGGTCGTCCATGACTGCACCCTAATGAGAGACTTACAGAGAAACGTAGAATTAGGGAGGGACCACAGCCCGTAGAACCATACTCCCAAATGTAATCCAACAGAAATGAAAAGGGGCACCACTATGACCAGTAATCCTTCTTAGGCAGTGGAATATGCATGTGAGGCAGGAAGCACTGGGTCGACCGGTGGTGCCAGTATAGCAAAACAATTCATCATCAAAAATGTAAGAAAAACAGCACTCACCAGGTCAGCAGATAACGAGATCTTTATTGCGGAAACATACAAAGTGCAGGGAGGGGGCGCCGAGGTGACAACGGGTCCGTTTCGGGCAAAGGCCCTTCTACCGGTCTCCCAAATGTGATATCAGTACCAGAGAGATCTAATCTATAGTGCTTATAGAATGTAGAAGACGAAGACCATGTTGCCGCTCTACAGATCTGATTGATAGATATACCGGACCTTTCAGCCCAGGTAGCAGCCACGGCCCTTGTGGAATGAGCTCTGAGATAAGTCTCCACTTCTTTGCCACTTGCAGGATAGGCTATGCTAATAGCCTCCCTAACCCAAAGAGCTAAGGTGGCTTTGGAGGTCCTACAATCTTTCTTTTGTCCCTGAAAACAAACAAAAAGGGATCTCTGTCTCCTCCAAGAACTCGTGGCCTCCAAGTATCTTTCTAGACAGCGTTTGACATTTAAGGAGTGTAATTTGAGTTCCTTATCATTGGTAGGGCTACTGCAAAAAGCGGGCAAAACAATCTCCTACGACCGGTGAAAAGTAGAGACTACCTTAGGGAGGTATGCTGAGTCAGATCTTAAGATCACTCTATCGTCTCGAAACAAGGTAAAAGCAGGGTCTGCTGAGAGGGCGTGAATGTCTCCCATCTGTCGAGCGGAGGTTAATGTTACCAAAAGGACCGTCTTAAGGAAAAGAATTTTAATAGGGACATCCTGCAGAGGTTCAGTTAATGCAGAAAGTACGAAGTTGAGATCCCAAGGAGCTGAGCTAATTGGCTTAACAGGAGTGGTCCTCATGCATGCTTTGACAAAGCATGAAACCCAAGGGTCCCCTATTAGGTTGAAGTTATAGAGTGCTCCAAGGGCTTAAACCTGGACTTTAAAAGTGCTCACCAAGAGCCCATTTCTACACCTTTCTGCAGGATTGCTAGAACCAAATTGATAGGAACTTCCCCTTCTGGACTTGCCCCTGTTACAGGAATTGTTTCAAGTCTGATGATAAATTTGAGAAGTTACAGGCTTTCTAGATTTAAGGAGGGTTTCTGACAAAGCAGCAAAGAACCCCTTTATTACTCAAAAGCTGCCTTTCAAGTTCCTAGCAGTCAGGTATAACCTGTCTGCCTGTGGGTGATGACATGGCCCCTGGGAGAGGAGATCTGGAAGATCCGGAAGGACTCAAGGACCGGACACGGACATCTGTTGGAGCCAGAACCACCATGGCCTCCTTGGCCTATGGGGGCTATCAAGATCACTTGTGGCCAATCTTCTTGAATTTTGCGTAAGACTGTCTGTATCAGAAAAAGTGGGGGAAAGGCATAAGTCACCCTGAATTACCAGTTGATCAGAAGAGCATCAACCGCAAATGGATTATCTCTGGGATGCAGGGAGCAGAACCAATATACTTGCCGGTTGGACATGGTCGCGAACAGATCTATGGTAAGGATTCCTCACATATCTGATCTGGCTAAACACTGATTTGATTCAGAGCCCACTACCCCTGGTAAAGGTATAGCCGACTGAGGAAATTTGCTTTGTTTTTGCCCTTCCCCCTTATATGTACTTCCAAGATGGAGGCTAGGTGTGTCTTTGCTAGCAAGAGGATACATTCTGCCACCCCCATTAGTGCTTTAGAGCATGTCCCCCTTCGTGGTTTATATAGGCAACCGACGCCTGGCTGTTGGACAGGACTTTGACGTGATGACCAGTTAGTGCTGGCAGAAAACCTGCTAAGGTACGTTCTACAGCTACCAACTCTCTCATGTTGGAAGAACTTTCCTTCAGAAAACCTGACCAATCCCCCTGAAGTAGCTCCTGATCTAAATGGGCTCCCCACCCTGAGGGACTGGCATCGGTTGTGACCACCTTTGTAGCGGGGGGACCACCACAGGGGTCCCCTGTGGACAGTATCAAATCGTCCAACCACCAGCGGAAAGATTGTAGAGTAGCTGGTTGTAGAGTCAGCTTGCCCTCTAGATTCTGACCTAGGGCTTTCTGATGTTCTAGAATGTCTCACTACAGAGTCCTGATATGGGCCTGGGCCCAACATACTCCTGGTATGCAAGCTGTGAGAGAGCCTAGTAGCGACATGGCACATCTCAGAGTCATGGTTGGAGAGTGTATGGCGTTTAGTACAAGAGTCTGAAATTTCTTTACCTTGTCTGGTGGTAGAAGACACTTCTGTATGTTTGAGTCCAATAGGAGACCTAGAAATATTTGAGACGTTGATGGAGTCAGTTTCGATTTGTCCATATTGATAAGCCAACTCAGATTTCAACATTTTGAGGACCTGATCTGAACAATGCTGAGCTGATCTCCCGATTATTAGAAAATCATCCAGGTATGGTACAAAGAGGACACTCTGCTTCCTGAGGTGAGCCGAAACTTCGGATATTATCTTGGTGATAACTCGAGGAGCAATCGCTATGCCAAACAGAAGTGCTTGGTACTGGAAATGCTGGACTTGTGAGTTCACCTGAACTGCCACCCAGAGGTTCTGTTGGGACTGGACACAAATAGGAACATGATAGTATGCGTCTTTTAAATCCAGGAATGCCATATCGCAACCTGAAAAGAGCAGTTTGATTGCAGACCCAATCAACTCCATCTTGAAAGATGTAACCTCCAGTTTTGTTCAGGATTTTCAAGTTCAGAAAAATCCAGAAAGAACCATCCAGTTTTTTTATCAGGAAGAGAGGAGACTAATACCCTGTCCCCTCTTCCTGGGTCAGAACCCGAACTAGGACTGCCGTGTACAGGAGACTGTAGATCTAGCTTTCCAGCGCCTGCCGTTCGACCTGAGACGCTCTGTGAGGAGTGATGAGGAATCTGGACAGAGGAAGACGTGGAAATGAAAGTTTGAGACCAGGTCTTATGAAGTCCAAAATCCAAGTGCTTGATAAAATTTGAGCCCAGGCTGGGAAGAAGTGAGAGCGCCGACCTCCCACCTAGGAAAGAGCGTCACTTGAAGGACTTCTTGGAGTCATGGGAGGACCCCTTGAACCTGTACCCCTTTCCACCTTTCCTCAAGTCAGACCAACTGGATTACCTGGAATATCATCTACTCGGAAAGGGCCTTATAAAAGAAGAAAAAGACAGCTACGAGAACGTCCTCCTATTCGCTGCCTTTTCCAACATGTCGTCGAGGGCTGTTCCAAACAGATAATCACCCTTGAAAGGAAGAAGGCTCAATTTATTCTTTGTCTGCAAACCACCCGGCCAGTTAGTTCTTCAACCACAATGCCCTCCTAGCTGCATTGGAGGAGGCTGCGGATCTTGCTGTCAACACAGTGGAATCTGCTGCTGCGTCTGCCATGAAAGCTGCAGCCCGCTATAACGGAAACTGAGGCCAGAGTTTCTTCTCTAGAAACCCTATTTTTTAGTTGAGAAACTAGTTGGTCTAGCAAGACCATAAGGGATCTGGCAGTACAGATGGCCAACAGGCCTGGTGTCAGCCCACCCGCTGATGATTCCCAGGTGTTTTTAAGGAACTGATCAGCTTTTTTGTCTAGGGGATCCTTTAAAGTGCCCATATCTTCAAATGGCAATGAATATCTTTTAGAAGCTTTTGCCACAGATACATCTAATTTGGTGCCTTATCCGACGAAGAACATGAAGCCTATTCAAAGGGATACTTGCGCTTCAGAAATGAAAGGAGGGGCGCCCTTTCTATCTGCTTTCTTCCATTCTCTGCAAACTAGATTCTGGAGCCGCTCATCCAGAGGAAAGGGGAGACCCCTTTTCTGTCCGAAGCCCCCGAACATCAAGTCCAACTTAGATGGTTGTGACTTCTCCTCCTCAATCCAGATTGTGGATCGGATGGCCTTAAGTAGACCACCAACATCCTTGACTAAGAAACAATGGAGTCTACTGGACTCGTCCTCAGAAGAGGATGCTGAAGATGCTCTCGAGAACCCGCACTCTCCCTCTGATCTATCAGATTCAACTAAGGGCTGAAGAGACACATCAGAGGAAGATGACCACTGCTGAGAAAAAGACTTAAAGGCATCCTCCACCTGGGATTTAATTAAGGATTGCTGACTGGAAGAAAGACTAGTGATTCTTCCATGATGGTCTGTTCTATACACTCCCTGCATAACATTTTAGCCCTGGTGACCAGATGGGCACACTCACAGAGCCTACACTGCAAGAGTTTAGTTTTAGCTGCCGACTTCCCAGATTTCTGCTGAACACAGAACAGAGAGACATTGAATAAAAATTCTCAGAGTTCTCTTAGGGTACCGTTACACAACGCAATATTGCATGCAATTTCACTGGCAATTTGCTGGTTGCAGTGAAATCATGGACACATTGTTCCATTTGGTTCGCGGCAACAAAACAGAACAATTTGTCCATGATTTCACTGCAACCAGCAAGTTGCCAGTGAAATTGCATGCAATATTGCGTCGTGTAACGGTACCCTTACCCATTTAGATGTGAAGAGATACTGAAGATGGGAGGACCCTTGTCATGTGACAATTCTCCTCTGGAGGGTTCGTGGGAAGAATGGCTGCTGCTGCGGTGAGTTTTCTTTTTCTCAGACTTTGTCTCCGCTGGAGTCTCCGTCCCGCTCATGGCTGCTGGTGCTCTCAAACACTGTGGAGCACTGTGCACTCTGGAGCTTTGGAGCACTTTGGGGCTGACCTGAGGATACTCACGGCCTCTGCTGGAGCAATCACTGACAGATGGCTAAGGGGGCACTGGGGCACTACTTCTCCCGGCCTCTGCCTTTTATCAGGCTCCAAGTGTCTTGGCTCCCTGCAGTCCATCTCCCGGCTTTAACCCAGAAGTTCAGGTGCATCACCTGACCACAGCGTACGTCATCGGGACCCCCCTTGATGTGCACATACCCGGCACACGGTGGCCGCCAATCAGAGAGCAATGCCGTGCGTGATGTCAGGGGCCGGCCCCCGGAAGTTCGGCGCACTCATCACCCGGAACCATTGTTTCCGGCTGGCTGGCCACATGTAGAGCCCCAGACACCCAGCAGGCGCCATACCACATGGCACCGCCGGAATACCCCAGAGACCCGCAAGTCAACTCCAGGACCGGGAGCCGCAACTCCTTGTGCTGGAAGCCACATGGCCCGATCCGGCCTATCCCATGCCCGCACCCACGGACCCGCCGAGTACACTGCTGTCAGCCTCACCCGCCCTGGCCTGAAGCTAGGACTCCATCCAGGGGTAAAAAGAGGCAGAAAAAAGCCAAACAAAAATTTAGTCTTCTGGATCCGCCGTTCCCGAGGTTCCCCATTCAAGGACAGGAAACCAACGGACATGAGGAGAGGAACCACCCCTTTTAAAGCCTGATGGTTTCCTGTCCTTGGAGGGCGGATCCCTCTCCTTGTTAGGGTGCGGTCATATGGACGACCGATAAATGCTACTTGTGAACATACAGTAAAAGGGATATTTTTTCGCTTTTTTATTGTGCTCTGAATAAAAATGATTATGCTTGAAAAACTGTTTCTGAACCATTTTTTCCCTGTAAAATGCAATTTAGACTAGGTTTGGTAAGTGTTCTTGTGAATCCTAAAAAGTGCCGTAATACTCTGACATTATTACTAGAAACCATATGAAAGTCAGAAATGCAGACATATTCTCCACGCTGTTCCCATTCAGTTTCATCACTTTCCCATCCATTTCAGACTTTTCCTCAGACCCCCAGACCTCTTCGTTGGGTCCAGCAGAAAATTACTCACATTTCCCATTAACTTGCATTGGACTCACTATTCAGAACGAACACACAAGTATTACAAACGGCTCATTACAATTTTCCCGAATCCAAGTATTTCACTTTTCTATCATCACTATTCTTAATCTATGAAGGTTTCCATTCATGGACAACCTGGTGACAAGAAAATAAGTAGGATACTATATATATTCAGATGTTAACATACCTTTCAATGTGGAATATAGGTGCAGGTCCTAACATAAAAAAACACATTGCGGTACCAAGACTGCCAACAATAAGAAGCCACTTTCTCAAATTCTGTGTTTATTAAAAAGAAAAAAATAGTTATCAACTGTACTGAAAGTCATTATTGCAATATAAATAGCAATATGACTTACTGGCAACTTGTCACTGACTAGTCCGAGAAGTGGTGAACTTAGTGAATATGATAGAGCGAGACCAAGAAAAACTAATCCAACATAACCAACTTGCAAATGAAACTAGAAGCAGCAATAAAGACAACAATAGTTATAATGAGTCATACTTACACAAAGCATATACTACATTGAAGAATATAGCATGCGTGCAATTTCATATGCAATTTTCAGCAATTATATGAGTAGACTTCAAGTCTTCTTTTTGATGGTAAAAATATGAACATCATATTGTGATACCAGAGAAAATATGACTGCATTATGCCAGAGGTCCCCAACCTTTCTGACCTTGAGAGCCACCTTCTGATAGAGGGTGGCAAGCCAGATGTAGCTCCCACCCGTTCACAGTACTGACAATCAGGGCCCCCATTACCAATATATTGACAGCCAACGTTTTTCCGCAGATCATATCAAGGCAGTGTACCAAGATCCAGGAGCTCAGATCTGCTCTATGTGGGGCCACTCACAAAAGTCACCATTTGGAGACTTGCTCTTTAAAGCTATTTGCTAGACTTGGTGCAAATTATACACCAAGCTGGAACACTGTCGTGAGCCATACATCACGGGCCCATGAGCCACACAGTATGTAGCTCCTGAGCCACAGATTGGGGATCCCTGCAATATGCAGGTGCAATCACGTGTAATTTTAAAAAATCCCATAAAAATAAATTACACAGACTGTTGTTCAAAGATCTGTGCTTCTTTATGGTTGTGCTAACAAAACAAAACGATGGCAAAGATCACGCTTTTCCAGGAATGTTTTCTGATTTAAAAAATAAGCAGGTACTCACAGATACTCGAGTATCTGAATGATGTGCTGAGCACATGCCCTTAAATTGGTTTGCCCAAGATACACATGATTTCCTGGAAATTGTATATTATATTGAATATTCATTTGTGGCTAGCAATGCAATTAATTTGGTGACCCTAAAAATCCTCACAGATTCTCTTTTAAACTTAAAGGGAGTGTATACAGCACAAAATGACTGTTCAGACCAAGTGTAGGTGTTTGATGCTTCATGGCATGGCCAAACATTTAAGTGCACCTTCCCATCAACTTGTTTTCCATCCATCTCCACCCTTCTCTTGTTTTGTAAGACTAGAGCGGTCAATCAAAATAGATGGGGGACGGCGATAGAGAGAAAACAAACAGGTTTTAATGTTTGGCCACATCAAGAGTGCTCCAAACACTCCTGTGCTTGGTTTGAACAACCAAAGTACCGTATACCATCAAACTCCCTTTAAAAAGTACGCATTACCAGTCTGCGGCTTATTTTTATTTTAGAAAAGTATGGGGAGCCATGGACATATCATTTTCCCAAGTATAAAAGTTATCAATAAAAATTGCTGAATGATCCATATATTAAAGCTAAAATGTCCTGATTTTGTAGCAAAAGTCACGTCCAAACTTCCATGCTGTGGATTGTCAGCATGCAGACAAAGATCTCACAGCCCCGACATGTGAAAGCGTGAGGTCTCTACCTTTGAACCAAACCATCACTCAAAATTCATTTCATAAGCAGTCATCCCTAGGCAACAGCATTGGACTTTGGAGCAGTTATCAATTGGTAATGTACCTTCGTAAATGATACCGTACAGCCAATTTAGTTGAAAGGGCAAGACTTGGCAATAATCACAAGGTCTGACACTTTCACAGTGAGGGAGGTTGTGGGATTCAGCTGCTCATTTCGAGATCCCGCAACCTGGAAGATTACATTGATTTGGACTTTTGCTATAAATTTATGTCCTTTAGCCTTTTTGATTATTCCCGTTAATGTATATTTAGCTGCAGCTGACCAATGTTATTCTTAAATATAAAAGGCCTTTCTCCAACAAATTGAGGAAAAGAAGCAGCACTCACCATCTGGAGATAATTCCGTTTATTAGATCTGTCCTGCCAGCATCACAGCAGGATGATCAAAGCACCTGTTGAAGCGGTAACCCCGCTAAACGGCAAGCCGTCGTCCATCGACTCCTCACTCCCTCTCCCTACTTTGATCATCCTGCGGTGACGCTGGCAGGACAGATCTAATAAACGGAATTATCTCCAGATGGTGAGTGTGGCTTCTTTTCTTCTATTTGTTGGAGCAAGGATGTTTATCTGCTAAGCGTGTAACACCATATTTAGGTGGCCTGATATCCACTAACAGGACTGAAGAGGTTTGGGAGATCCATGAAAGGGATCGTGGTGCCCGGTTGTTAACCCTTCAATAACTTAAATATAAAAGGGATGGAAGTCATAGACAGGTATCCATTTAAGTCAACTAATTTCTTCTACTTTACATACAGTTATGAAAAATAAGTGCTAAATACTTACTGTTTCTGTAACAAAAAGTGACATGGTGGGATCCAAAAACCCTAGAGATGCACTCAAAGAAAATATAGTGAAACACATCAGCATAACCTTTGGTAACGTGATCAAAGTCCAGAAGGATTCTTTACCAGGTGAAGAATCTGCAATAAAATATGAAAATTGGAAAGATAACATTTTTGTTCTTAGATATTAGGGAACTAAACCTATATAAGTGTTATTAGAAGGCCCCCTATCAGGACAATTTTGGCATGTATTTTGGGCTTAAAAAAAATTGCACTTGGGTTTCATCAGAAAATGTGCATGGTCTTCTATAGTTGCTAAGTTTTGGGGGGTTTATGAATGGGATGATTACAGGGTCATATGGCAAAATATTTTTTTTTTTAGATTTGTGCTCTTCTTTACAGGGAAATAAATCATCACCATAGCTGAAAGTCCCAGGAGATTCCCAATTTATCTCAGTGGATATACAGGTGCATCTCAATAAATTAGATAATCATCAAAAAGTAATTTATTTCAGTGATTCAAGACATAAAGTGAAATGCATACATTATATAGAGTCATTACAAACAGAGTGATACATTTCAAGTGTTTATTTCTGTGAATGTTGATGATTATGGCTTACAGCCAATGAAAACCCAAAAGTCATTATCTCAGAAAATTAAAGTAGGGAGGATGAAGGGTCTGAGACATGAAATATTACCTAAATAGGTATCAGAGGCTTCACCTTGTATGGTTGTGAGAGTCACAACCACTATAGACGCATATCACGGCTGCTGTAGTCCCCAGCATGGTACATATAGAGTAGGGAGGATGAAGGGTTAAAAACCGTGATGCTGTACTCCACAAGACATCAAAGGGTGACTATACTGACTTATTAGTCAAAGCATTTCAGTGATCCCTGGCCCCTTTCTCAGGACAATCAATGTCATATCACCATGTTTCAGGGATCCCTGAAACGCATTAACTAAGGCTACCTTCACATTTGCGGACCCCTCCGCAGCGTTCTGCGGAGGGGATCCGCAATGTAATCGCAGCACCACAAGCCCCTATCTTTATAATGGGAGCACACGGTGCTGCACTTGACTGCGCATGACCGTGCGCACCAATTCACTGCCATATGTGATCTGTGCACAGGCGGATGCCTGCGCACAAATCACACAGTCTCGTCCGCACCAGAAATGCAACATGTCGCATTCGTGGTGCGGACGAGACTGTGTGATTTGTATGCAGGCATCCGCCTGCGCACAGATCACATACGGCAGTGAATGGGTGCGCACTGTCATGCGCTGTCAAGGGCAGCACCGTGCGCTCCCATTATAAACATAGGGGCTTGCGGTGCTGCGGTCACATTGTGGATCCCCTCCGCAGAACACTGTGGAGGGGTCCGCAAATGTGAAGGCAGCCTAATAAATCAATATTATATTCACCCTTTGATGTCACGTGGAATAGAGCCCTTCATCCTCCCTACTTTTATTTTCTGAGATAACAACCTTTGAGTTTTCAATGGCTATAAGCCATAATCATCAACATTTACAGAAATAAACAATTGAAATAGATCACTCTGTAATGACTATATAATATATGTGTTTCACTTTATGTATTGAATTACTGAAATAAATTATTTTTTTATTATATTATAATTCACTGAGATGCACATGTAGCTAATAAATAAATTAATAATGTTCCAATGTATAAAACAGAAAATAAAAAATGTCTACATAAATGTGAATGTTTGAGTTTGTTGATTGGAGACAGCAGACACTACAGATTAAATTGATTTATCTGAGGTTTGATCACACTAAACTGAATCTCTATGGTTAAGAATAATGTGGTTTACAAATAAAATGATAAGTGGGGGGGAACTTGATGGATACATTTGTATAGATGGAATGTACGATTTCATCCCTTTATTAATGGTTAAATATCACATGTAAACTGTGGTGTGCTAAGGTTTATTTGAATTGCTTGACAATTCTGCAGGGAGTATTTTCCATTGTGTTTTTCTTTTCTTTTGCCAACAGATTGGATTAATAAAGAGTTGGACTGAATCACTTCACAACCACATTGTAATACGTTTTCTTGTTTCTTCGTCCTGAAGCCTGTTTTCACCCTAATGACCAGACCATTTTTTATAATCCTGACCATTGTCGCTTTATGAGGTTATAACTCTGGAACGCTTCAACGGATCCCTGTGATTCTGAAATAGTTTTTTTCATGACATATTGGACTTCATGCTAAAGGGAACTTGTCAGCTCGTTTTTGCCCCCAGATCTATTACTACCTTTCCATGCACCTTCCTAGCACAGCCCTAACCATCCCTGTCCGAGCTAAAACTGTCCTAAAATGGTTGAGCAAAACGACTTTGTCACTTTTTGTATGCTAATGAGTCCTCTTGACTACTCTATGTAGTCACACTGGGCAGTCTCCAGGGCTCCGTCTCCCCCCTCACTGCATGTCCATCATGCCCTACGGAGTACGATAATAGATTTCCCAGATGCGCTCCTGCCTCTTCATGTCAAATGTCCCCCTTCACCCTGTGTGTATGACGCCATCATGTATGCGATGCGCATTGCGAATAATACCAAGGTGCACGGAGCGGCCTCATAATGCTCAGTGCACACGCTCAGAAGCTCTCACTGATGGCTCGCTGTTATGTGGTGCCGATAGTGAGCGTTTCTGAGCATGCGCACTAAGAATTATGAAGACGCTCAGCACACGTCAAAATATTCGCAATGCGCAGGTGCGGAAATGACGCCGTCATGATGTCATATACACAGAAGGGGGACATTTGACATGAAAAGCCAGGAGTGCACCAGGGGATTCTATTATCACACCCAGCGGAGGGTGAAACCAGCAGTGAGGTGGAGATCGAGCCCTGGAGACCGCCCAGTGCGACTACATAGAGTTGTCAAGAGGACTCATTAGCATACGAAAGTTTAAGTGACAAAGTCATTTTGCACAACCATTAAAGAGGACTTGACACCCCTCTACTGCATTGCAAACTAAATGCAGCACTGAATGTAGCATGTCTACTGAATTCAGGGAAGGGGTCTCCCATGTTTCTAGCTCCCCTGTAAGCTTTAAAAAAGATATTAGAAAACTTACAGATAAGTAGTCTAAAGGGTGGGATCTTATTAAGAGGTCTTCACTGCTACCACAGTCCTCCAGCCTCCTCCTTGCGTATTCCATCCCCTTCTATGTCTCAGCACTGCCTCCTGTTCTGCTGGCTCTGCCCTCCTCCCCTCGGAATAAAGCATAAACAGGGCGGGAATCTGGCACTGACGTCAGGCCAAATGCTCTGCAGCCGCTCTAACCAAGCTCTGTGCAGCAGGTTGAGTGACAGAGAGCAGGAGAGGAGGAGGTCAGAGCCAGCAGAACAGGATGCAGCGCAGAGACATAGAAGGGGGTGGAGTACACAAGGAGGAGGCTGGAGGATTGTGCCAGCAGTGAAGACCTCTTAATAAGATCCCACCCATTAGACTTCTTATCTGTAAGTTTTCTAGTGTCTTTTTTAAAGCTTACAGGGGGGCTAGAGACATGGAGGACCCCTTCCCTGAATGCAGCAGACATGCTGCATTCAGTGCTGGATTTAGTTTGCCATGCACCAGGGGGTGACAGGTCCTGTTTCAAGGACAGTTTTAGCTCAGCCATGGATGGTTAGGGATGTACTAGTAAGGTGCCTCGACAGGAAGTGATAGGTTTGGGGGCAAAAACAAGCTGCCATGTTCCCTTTAATGGTAAATTTACGATAATTTTTTTGCATTTATTTTATTGGGAATTTGTTGAAAATTTTGCAGCTTTCAAAGTTTGAATCTATCTTTTGGGAGGTAAATTAATATTTTTTATTTTAATAGAACATTTTACTTTTAACAGAAACATATAACACCGAAAAAATATATTTATATCTGAAACTGATGCAGGCGGTGGAAGTGCTGAACAGAGTGCAAAAACCTAACCGATTAGAATAGAACAGGAACATGTTCGGAGGAGGGAGTGGAGGGTGCCTGACGACTGATTCAGTCAACTGAATGTTTGAATTTGTATGCCCCTAAAAAAGAAGTAATATCACACTAAACAGTTAATAAGTAGCAACATGTATGAAACTATTTTTTGTTAAGAAATTAAAAGGGTTAAAAGATTATCAGCAATTTGTAATTTTTCCAACAAAAATTACAAAGCCTTATTTTTTTGTTAGCGACCACATGACATCTGAAGTAAATTTGAGAGGCCTATGTGACTGAAAATACCCAAAAGTGACACCATTCTAAAAACTGTACCTCATTCACTCTTGAAAACCACAATCAAGATATTGATTAACCCATCAGGTGCTTCACCAGAATTAAAGCAATGTGAAAAAAATAAATAAAAATCTTACTTTTTCTCCACAAAAACATTACTTAAACCCCAAAATTTGCATTTTCATTATGTCTCCTGAGTACACACGATACCCCATATGCAGTGGAAAACTATTTTTTGGGCTTTCAGCAGGGCTCGGAAGGGAAGAAGCATCATTTGAGTTTTGAAAAGCAAAATTGGCTAGAAAAAATAGTGGATGCCATATCGCGTTTGAAGACCCCTAATGTGTTTAAACAGGGGCTCTGCAGATTTTTATAACATTGAGCCACGGAAAAACAATGATCACGTTTTTCCCACACAAAAGTTACTTTACTATCAAATTTATTTCACAAGAGTAACAGGAAAAAATGCATGTACAACTTGCCGCACACAGCCCACACTATACAGCAGGAGGCCACACACAGCCCCCACTATACAGCAGGGGGCCACACACAGCCCCCACTATACAGCAGGGGGCCACACACAGCTCCCACTATACAGCAGGGGGCCACACACAGTCCCCACTATACAGCAGGGGGCCACACACAGCCCCCACTATACAGCAGGGGGCCACACACAGTCCCCACTATACAGCAGGGGGCCACACACAGTCCCCACTATACAGCAGGGGTCCACACACAGTCCCCACTATACAGCAGGGGTCCACACACAGTCCCCGCTATACAGCAGGGGGCCACACACAGTCCCTCAGTATTACAACAGAAATCCATACTGCTCCAGTATACAGCAAGAGGCCACACAAGGCCACCAGCATACAGCAGGAAGCCTGGTGGCACAGCCACCAGTATAAAGCAGGAGGCCACACAGCCCACAGTATACAGCAGCAGGTCACACACAGCTCCCAGTATACATCAAGAGGCCACACACAGGCCCTAGCATTACAGGAGGCCGCACATAGCCCCCAGTATACAACAAAAGGCCACATTCAGCCCCAGTATGCAAAAGAAGGTCACACAGCCCCCGGTATACAACAGGAAGCCACACATAGCCCCCAGAATACAGTAGGTGGTCACATACAGCCACCAGTATACAACAGTAGGCCACACATAGCCTCCAGTTTTACAGTAGAAGGCCCTACACAGCCCCAAGTATACAGCAGGAGCCCATACATAGCTCCTGTATTACCCTTGCAGCCTGTGTATCTCAGCAGAGAGAAGCAAGACTTTGTTAATCCATTCTTTCTTGTTATAGCTAAGAAAAGTTAGTTACCATCCTGGGTAATGCCGGGGACTACAGCTAGTTGTTTATATATATTATGTAAGTTTTCTTCATGTGTTTTAGACACTTTCTGTACAAGGGAACTGGCCTAAAATGTACCATAATGTGTGTGTAAATTTCTGCCATAATGTAAACCAACTAAAAGGTGATGTAAACTTTTTATTTGGGATGTGGGGGGGAGGGACATTTCTTTAAGAGGCGCGGTTTAGTTTGGGGGGCTTTTTGGAGGTGGGGTTTTGGGGGCATTTTTCGAGAAAAAAGGTGCAGGTATGAAGGACTATGTGGGGTAGGGCTACATGGAGGGGGTGGAGCTGTATGTATCTGGCACATTATGAAGGGGTGGAGCTAACATGAGGGTGGGGCTATGAAGTTGGCGGGGCTATGATACAAACACACACTGTCATGCCTTCAGCCGTGGGGCCCATCTCTGCTAAGCAGGGAGATTTGCGCCCACTCCGAATGCCACTATCAGCTGGATCAGCCTTTCCGGGATTACAAGGAGCTCACAGGATCCTCTAGACCAACAGAGCCAGTGTTCCACAGTCTCTCCGTCTCTACTGATCAGTCTGTACGGGTCACCCCTCTGGTCTGATGTTCACATTGCACTACAATAAATGTAGCACTTTAAAATGAGCCATGTGTGAAGGAGTTGGAGTCGGAGTCAGGGAAATTGAGGAGTTGGGAGTCCGAGTTGATGGTTTGGCTTCCCGACTCCACACCCCTTTGTCGGACTGCAGTGTTGAGGCGCCCCAAGGGGGCTAGTAAAAAAGTGCAAAAACATTTTTTAAATATGAAAATAAACTAAAAAAAAAGTTCAAAACACCCTCCCTTTGCCCCACTGGAAATACACCTATAAAAAATTACACATATCTGGCCGATATTTCAAAACATAAAATTAATCTGATTGGTACACTGCGTAAAGGAAAAAGAAGGCAAAACAACAAAATTACGGGTTTTTTTGGTCGCTGCAACTTTGCATAAACATGCAATAACAGGCGATCAAAACATTGCATCTACCCAAAAATGGTATAATTAAAAACGTCAGCTCAAGACGCAAAAAAACAAGCTATATTGTAAAATTAATGATGTCATTCAAAAGTGCAACTCATCCTTCAAAAAAAACAAGCCCCCGTATGGCAATATTGCTGGAAAGATAAAAGTTATGGCCCTTGAATAAAGAGGAGCAAAAAAAGATGAAAAAGAAAAATCACCCAGGGGTGAAGAGGTTAAAATTTTCAGTCTTCAAAGTTTTGCAGCTTTACGTACGCTAATCACTGAAGCGAGCATCACTGTGTTCAGGTACTCTTGGTACCTGACTCAGTGCGAGCCGCTTGCAGTGTTTGAATGGCTCACACTGAGGGTAAAATCAGCGTTATCGGATGTAGCGTGTACCAAAAAATGAAAATAACAAAATCCTGCCCTCCTTTCTCTGAAAGTGGTTTGCTTATGGCTGGCTATATGTGGGCAGAGAGCAGTACTGCGTAATCAGTGACTTTCAATGAGGTTCAAATTTGGATGCAGAACTGAACTTTAAAAAAAGTTCGGCTGAACCCCCAGAACCCGAACTTCCACAGGACCACTCATCACCACACAAGACTCCATTGTTGAATAAAAAGCAAGTTCAAGTGCATTTAAAAATTGCTCAACAACATTTAGACAAACCTGTAAAATACTGGCAGAATACATTCTGGTCAGATGAGACCAGAATTTAACTTTTTGGATGCCATAATACACACCATGTTTTCACCAAGGCGCCATATTTGATTATCCGTCCCTGCATTACTACCCTCATTCTTTAGGTCTTGCCAAGTGTCATCCAAGAATTTAAATAAATGAGCGTCACAGAACTCTTCTTTTGATTTGTTACTCCCGGTGTGTGTTAACGATAATGACATCGCCTACTACTTACGGTCGTCAAGGACGCCTAAACTGTTTAACCGGTGGATATATCCACCCTATTTTTTTGTGAACACAACTGTGTGAGCAAAAATGTGGCACATATATCAAGATCTTCAGGCATGTTTCCCGGCACTATGTAATTGTTCAGGTATTTTTTTCGACACGCAAGGTGTGGGTAAAGACAGAAAACAGCACAACACACTGTACTGCCAAAATGCTATGAAAGTCCAAGGCATAACGTTAGCTGACATCAGGCCAGGACAGGCTGACCAATGGGAACGCAGTTGGGACGACCAATCCGAGTAGTAGGGGCGCGGTCAGTGTGGCACGCCTTGCTCCAAGCGCAGTGAAAAAGTACGCCCACATTGACGTTGAGGTTGTGCTGTGTGACACGGCGATCTGAAAAGCAGACATTGCTTCCGGTGTGGTTCAGGCGATTCTGGAATCGCCCATGGTTGCCGGCGATATTGTACACCTGTGACATCTCACAAGCGATGCCGCGGCTATGTGCGCGTTCATGAGATCGCCCGCAACATCGCCGCTGATATGTCCCCGTCTGATGGTACCTTTACTGTGTTGCAGCTGGAGTCTGGACATTATCTATTGAGAGCAGCTGATACTACATCCCCATCCACAGCTTTAAACCCCTTATTATTCTGCTGAGGAGATGTTGTATGTACGACCCTCAATATGTGAAGGCTTGCACTTAACATGAGTTATTCTAGATTCCCAGGGAAATCTTACACAGGGCGACCATTATCCTTCTTTACAGTAGAGGGAAGGCATGATCTTTAGGCACAGTTATCACACAGTTCAGAAGTGGGGGGTAATTAGGGTTTTATTCTACTTCTTTCCAATACATGAGTTATCGTATGAGAAAGAGATTTCATCAACATCTATATACAAAGCGTTTCTCCTCACAGATCAGTCCTCTTCACAATGTGTCTAGAGCTATGCAGACTGTACTTGCCTCATACAACGGTGGCGGGTGTGAAGAAATGAGTTGATGCTGTTCCTCTTATCATGAGGTAAATAGAGTCTTGTCTGTCCTGAGATTCTTTATTTACAGCAATCGTTTCTCAATTAAAAAAAAACAAAAAAAAAAAAAAAAACACTGTTCTATACAGCTTGTCTATTCTCCATGTCTCCCTCACAGACCTTCTCACCTGGTTGTCATGGACACCACTCCTCTTACCCAGTACGCATTGGGGCTCCACAACTACTTCCTGTTTCCTTTTCACTTTATTAATCCCTCTAGTTGCTAGCTGATTCTAGATCACAGTATAGCTTCTATGGGTCACAGAGACCACTGTGACAGTTGACTGCAATTGTGGCGCCCTGCGGTACAGGTAGCCACAGGAACACCTAGTGCATGTAGAGATTTCCACATCGGGTACACCTCACACATGCAACACCTGCGACCACTGGACTGTAAGGTGAGCTCTAACAGCTGCCGTCAGGTGAACCACTGACGTTAATTGAGGTCCCCTATAAATACAGGTGCAGGGGGAGGAGCTAAGGGTTGTTGTTGTAGTTGTTAGACAGTTGAGGAAAGAGTCAGAGAGTCCGTGCAGTGCGGGGCAGCGCTGTGAAGAACCTGGTGAACGGAGCCTTGCTAGGCCCATACCAGAGACCAGCCTTAGCCAGTGTGAAGATCCCGGGAGTAGGAGATGAAGGCAAGGCAAGGAGCAAATCCACAGGGGGCAGAGGAGCCATATCGGTTCACCACAAGATGCAACCCGGACACCGGAGTACAAATCTGCCTAGGAGAGTTTAGCCCAGCAGAAAATACCGGTATACAGAGGAGAATCCAGACTCCCGGGCACCTGCAGCACATCCAACTCGAGTGTCAGGAACCATCCAGTAGAGGGTTCCCTGTGCAGCCATCACGGGTGAGAGACATAGTGGAGGCCAGACCAGGTTTCGTACAGGTCAGAACTTCAACGGAAGGAGACAGGGACCAGGAGGCCTTACAACTCACTTGATGTGAAGATCCTAAAGTGCTACCCGACCACCTGAAGTGTACCTTGGACAGTGCCTGCTTAACATCAGTAAAGGGTATGAGAACTACTCCCAGTTTGTGTGTGCCAGCTCTTACCGCCCTGAGCCTGCACCAAATATAGACTACTTCACTACCTCTGCCTGCAGAGCCACCTCCCTGTGTGAACCCATACCTTTACTTCACTGCCCTGGCGAGCATTATCATCAGGCTGATCATCCATCATGTCTGGGGAGGTATGCAGCTGCGCTGGTGGCTTCACCAGATACCATAGGTGGCGTCACTAACTAACTTTCATTTGACCTTTACTAAACCCCTTCTTCAGCATCCACCAGAACCACGGACCCGGGCAACGGCCACCGTATACAGCATCCATAACTAGTGCCCGGGATAAGAGTACCCCGGCCCTGGGGTGCGACACAATTACACCCCAGATCAGTGCAGGCCAACCCAGACATGTGTTCAATATTTTTTCTGTGTATCATTTCTAATTATTACACATAGCTAAATTTATGGACATCAATGGTTTGATTTCTGCATGGATTGGTGGGTTGTTACCAACGAACATCTGGTGAGAATTTCATGATAGATATATCTATATATTACACACATAACCCGCCCCAGGGCCGTAGGGTACCCGGTTCCAGGCGTTTGGTTTCATGGTAATGTCAGTGGGGCCTGTTGCCCGGCCCCGTGGCCCTGGTAGTCGCTGAAAACGGGGAAAAAGTAAAAATAATAATAAAAATAGTTTGTGACGCCACCTACGGTTCAGATAATGTTATCGGCGCTGTGGGACAGACCTCCGGGGTAGTGGTGGAGCAACAAGATAGTTATAGTCCCTGTAGGTGGAGAGGGATCCCCGGGGCAGTTGTAGTGTTGTATAGGACTCACACAGGAAGGCAGCTCTCCACGCAGCCTTGTCTCTGGTGCTGCAGGGGAAGGCGGCTCATCAGGTGGAGATATTACAGGACAGTCTCTGATGGGAGCAGGATCAGGAGCCGCAGTAACAGGCACACATACACACACACAATCTTTGTTTCCATACCTTTACTGAGGTTGCCGTTCAAGGTTAAGTCCAGGGTACAGTCCGTGTGGTCGGGTAGCAGTTCAGGACTTCCACACCCGATGAGTTATGAGGCCTCCCTGTTACTGTGTTAGTGCGCTTTAGTCCTGGACTGTTTGAAACCTGGCCCTGACCTCTCCTGTGTCCCTCACTTGTATAGCAGGTGATGAGAGCCTCGCTGCTGGGCACCGCTGAATCCGCTGCAGCCCCTGGCTCTGCTGATGGCTGTGCTACAAGTGCAGCTGTGCCAGGAGACTGAAGTCTCCCTGGCCTCCGGTCTTCACTGCTGGGCTAACTGGACCCTTGCAGTCTCGGACTCCAGTGTGAACCGGTATGGTCCCACTCCACTCATTGACTCGCCTTGCCTCCGACCCTCACTCTTGGGTCCCTCACACTGGCTAGGCTCTCTCACTGGCACGGGCCTAGCAGGGCACCAATCACCAGGATGTCTTCCTCAGTACTGCTTCGTACTGAACTGCCTAACTTCGCCCACAGGCTTGAATTTAGAGAAAACCTTGCCTGAAATCGGCAAGTGGGGCTCCCTCTTCAGGTCTGGAGTGGAAAGTGTTACGAGTAAGTTTACCTGATGTGGAAATCCCTCCCTGCTCCAAGTGTTCTTGTGGATACTGAACCGTAGGGGTGCCACACACACATAAAGCACAATTGTTAAGGATTCCTAATGTAGCTCTCACACTGAATACAGAAATCTACACATTGGTAGAATGATCAAGTAAATAGGATTCTAATAGAGCAGTCATGAGGGCTTGATATCTGAGCTAATTTATTACACTAACCTTTTGTGTTGTAATACATGGCTATCTACTTAATATAAAAGCTTGTTTTATTAATTTACCAGCCAAACTCAGTATGGTAATGGCATGAACTCTACTTGCAGCATGTTGACTCTGACCTGAGCCCGACTATCAATTAAATAGATCTGTACTATGTTCCTTTTAATATAACTGTAATGTTATAATAAAACAATTTACGTACCATAGCTTGGTAAGACAAAAATATTTAGTGGTACCATTAGCAGGACAACACAGCCAAGTGAAATAAACGGAACTTCATATCCAAACGATTGGTAGAGAACTCCTCCTATGGGGGGACCCAGGACAAGGCCCAGCCCAGTGAACATTTCAAGACAACCCTGTGCATTAAAGGAAAAAAAAAAAAAACACATCACTCAATAATAAATTAATTCCACTCCATCATAAACAAAGCAAAAATAGTTTTCTTAGCAGTCTGATACACATGGAAAATGTTAAGATAGACTATGGTATTTTAGAATCTGTAAAATGTCCTGTGTAAAAGATACTTGAGGTGCCAGTTATTCAATTACTTTTTTTAGGATTATTTTATCCACCTCTATGATTGAACATGTTAATTACCTTACATATATTGATAACTGTATACAAATACACTCAAGATCCACCCAAATTGTAATGTTCATTTTGTAACATAAAAGGGAACTCCAGTGAGATAATTGTTTTTGTAATGTCCCTGCCTTACATGATAAAGCTGAGATGTCCATTACAGTTCTGGGATCTATAGATAGCTTATAAATAAATTCACATCTGCTCCTCAGCCCTCACCCCCCTTCCCATATGGAACAATACATCACAGACCAGTTTCAGCCACAGAGGTGTGGCAGGGAAGTGGCCACCTGGGCTCCATGTTCATCCTACATTCCAGGGCCCTCATACTAACTGGTGTACAACAGGGGACATGGTGGGTGCGTGGCTGCCGGCCTCATACTCACCCTACATGCCTGCTCCCAATGTATGCCACCCAAACTCTATATGCCTACTGTATCTATCGCTGTACTCTCTTGAGGCAATAGTGACAGCTGCACAAACATATACACTGTCAATCAGTTTAGGAGAGTCGGGAGATACATACAGCAAACATATAGTGCGTGGGTGGCATAGAATATGTAGTGCGAGCATCGGAGCAGGTGGCTGTTAGACGGAGGCCATGGGTACCAAGGCCTCTGTCAGCCATGTTGTCTTGTGTAAAGTTTCAGTTTAAGCTTGAAATAGAACTACTGAACTTTTGCTGTAGGTCTCAGGTAATAAAATAAATCAAGCCCTGGAAGAAAAACAGGCATGGGGCTAATTAGGTTTGGTCTGAGCATATATCAAAAGCTCATCATGATAATAGTTAACCAATTCACTATACTCCTTTTTTTCTCAGATATTTTACGGTGTAGTGTATCCCTCAAGGCCATATGACGTTTCATATAATCAAGAACAGAGCTAATTAATGTCAATAAGTAGTGATTTGTGCTTGGTCCCAAAAAGGCTATTATAAGATAATTTGTATTGATAAACTTAAGTGTAGTATGTAGTTAGTAATGAAATTAGTGTGTCTTTTTCATGTCAACCTATATTCTACGTGAAATGTAAGTATTGCCTTTGTCAGGATGAGGTCATTATGTATCCATTGAGAGTAATGGTCACTAACGTTACCCAATGGCAGAAAATTGTATAAAAATCCTCTGCCTTAGACAGGCGGGGCGACACTTTTCCATCCTGTGTGCCACGCGTGCCTGCCATTCTGAAACCTGTCATATTGCCTTTCCATATATCTCTGTATTATTTCCTGCCTGAATAAACCTCAACCTTTGGTTCTGAAGGCAAGGACTTGCTCACACTATTTCTTTCAGTGGCCATGCCCCCAGTTCACACACTAGTGAGAAGTATGAGGGGACTGGAATGTAGGATGAACATGAAGCCCCAGTGGCCATGCCCCCACCATTTTCTCCTGCTGAATCTGCTCTGTGATGTATTGGCACCATAAGGGAAGGGTGAGGGCTGAGGAGCAGATATGGTTTATTGATTTATTGATCGGTTTAGCGATCTAAACATCCTAGAACTTTAGTGCACAGCTAAGATTCACCATGTAGGAGGGCAGTGACAGTACAAAAATTCTCTCTCCAGAGTTCCCCTTGATTATTCACAGTTAACTTACCATTGCAGTGGCTATATTGTTAGGGAATGCCTTTGCCAGAATGGAAGATGATGCTGTTATTGAAGCAGCAAAGCCTATAGCATCCACAGATCTCACTAAAAAGCACAAGACTATGAATACTGTTCCTTCTGAAGCTTTGTCAAGCAACCTGGAAAAAAGCATTACTATGTTTAAAAAAAGACATTGGCATTTGAAGAATTCATTTAGGCCCTTGAGGATATGTTATTTTTATTACAGTCCATTCACAAGATACTGATGTATTAACAAACCACCACACATAAAACCTAATAAAATAAATAGTTTAATTGTTGTTCCTTTTCGTAACACAACAGTACACAATGAGCACGGCTACGAATGAAACGTCAACTAGATCCTAGTGAGGTCAAATCGTACAATTGCCTAAGGACTTCCACCATCAAGGTCTCTTCAGTCCATCCACTGCACTTCCAACTATATAAAATATTCCTTTCATATTAAATTATGCAGCTTTTATTAATATTTCCTAGGCACAGAGTGCAGTGCAGTGTACAAGTCATTAGAGCTCAGGGCCATCAATATTTAAGTACACCTTGA
This sequence comes from Allobates femoralis, assembly GCA_033576535.1. Classification (NCBI taxonomy): domain Eukaryota; kingdom Metazoa; phylum Chordata; class Amphibia; order Anura; family Aromobatidae; genus Allobates; species Allobates femoralis. Next base: position 362,278,898 of record JARQOC010000001.1, read on the forward strand.
CATGGTTGGGGAGCTTTTTCACTATTCGATCAAAAAAATGTTAAGTATTTTCTGTTTAAACAGCAATAGTGGGGTTCATGCATTCATTAATCGCAGTAAACTGACACATCAAATATGTATATGTTTATATACTGGCCATTTTAGCGTATTAACGCAAAAGAGTAATAAACCAAAGTTCATTGTCACGTACCCAAAAAGAATCGTGGCAACTCCCGACAGAGACAAACCAGCTATAAACATAAATTTTGCTCCAATTTGAACAATCTGGAATATTAAAAAAAAAAAAGGTGTTATATGTATAATTAGTAGTATCAGAATGTTTATGAACGCATAGAAATCAAATTGCCTACTTTGTCCAGCAGACCACTGCACCAACATGTATGAACAGGATTATGTAAGTATTCTACGTTTATTGTTTTTGTCACAAGGAGTTGACACTAGATATGAGCGGAATGCATCGTGCAACCCCAATCCATGGTCCAGTTCGGTGATGTCTGGCTGTGGAAAAATGGCGAGTGAATTTCCTAAGCTTCACAATACTCGGCAAACCAAATAACGGATTCCGACTCTTCAATTTCCCAGAATCCCACTCAGACTGACTCCAACTCAACCAAAATGGACACCGACTCCACAACCAATGCTGTGAAGTCAGTAAGCCAAATGTCCGACTGATCAATTTCCCCGAATCTGACTCCATCCAAAATGGACACCAACTCTGATTTCATGACTCCGACTCCACAGCCCTGCTCGGAGTAGCATTTAATTTGCTCACCTGGCGTGACATCATCTATGCAGTGTACAAGTTGCATCTCACTCAATGTGTGTTTGTAGGGCCATTCTACAGCCAGAGTACACTGAACTGACTGTGGAATGAAAGTACAAAAAGTGATTTGCTTATCTGTAGTTCACACTCTGTTTTGGTGCACTATTTTTTGGGGCACCTAAATATTCAGGACTCAATAGGAGTACATTCCTTACCACAGACAAATTTGGGAGACCTACTGAGAGGATCCTGCTTGGTACATTGGGGTGCTCTGGTAAAGTCAATTATTGTAGCGGGACCCTATATGGGCACTTACAGTTAAGGCAAGGTCAAGGGAAATCTGATCTGTACAATTTATTCCTTTACTTATTATTACTGGGTAAGGAAAATGTCTGCTGAGAACCATTATTATTACTTGGCACTATACTACAGTTACTGTAGGTGAGCTGTCTATCAGGGCTGTGGAGTCAGTAAATGAAACCTGACTCCGACTCTCTCATACATGGCTCATGTTGACGTGATAAATTTATTGTAGTACAATGTGAACATCATACTCATCATCACCATGCTCATCCTCATCGTCACCATCACCATGCTCATCCTCATCGTCACCATCACCATGCTCATCCTCATCGTCACCATCACCATGCTCATCCTCATCATCACCATCACCATGCTCATCCTCATCGTCACCATCACCATGCTCATCCTCATCGTCACCATCACCATGCTCATCGTCACCATCACCATGCTCATCGTCACCATCACCATGCTCATCCTCATCGTCACCATCACCATGCTCATCCTCATCGTCACCATCACCATGCTCATCCTCATCGTCACCATCACCATGCTCATCCTCATCGTCACCATCACCATGCTCATCCTCATCGTCACCATCACCATGCTCATCGTCACCATCACCATGCTCATCCTCATCGTCACCATCACCATGCTCATCCTCATCATCACCATCACAATGCTCATCCTCACCGTCACCATCACCATGCTCATCGTCACCATCACCATGCTCATCGTCATCATCACCATGCTTATCGTCATCATCACCATCATACAATAATCAAGATATTTAGATAGAACATAATTAATAATATTCAGCATAAATTGCATTGAATTACTGTACCCAATTTACAGTTGTGGCCAAAAGTATGGACACCCCTGCAATTCTGTCAGATAATACTCAGTTTCTTCCTGAAAATGATTGCAATCACAAATTCTTTGGTATTATTATCTTCATTTAATTTGTCTTCAATGAAAAAAACACAAAAAGAATTGTCCTAAAGCCAAATTGGATATAGTTCCACACCAAACATAAAAAAGGGGGTGGACAAAAGTATTGGCATTGTTAGAAAAATCATGTGATGCTTCTCTAATTTGTGCAATTAACAGCACCTGTAACTTACCAGTGGCATCTAACAGATGTTGGCAATAACTAAATCACACTTGCAGCCAGTTGACATGGATTAAAGTTGACTCAACCTTTGTCCTGTGTCCTTGTGTGTACCACATTGAGCATGGAGAAATGAAAAGAAAGAAGACCAAAGAACTGTCTGAGGACTTGAGAAACCAAATTGTGAGGAAACATTAGCAATCTCAAGGCTACAAGTCCATCTCCAAAGACCTGAATGTTCCTGTGTCTACAGTGCGCAGTGTCATCAAGACGTTTAAAGCCCATGGCACTGTGGCTAACCTCCCTAGATGTGGACGAAAAAGAAAAATTGACGAGAGATTTCAATGCAAGATTGTGCGGATGGTGGATAAAGAACCTTGACTAACATCCAAATAAGTTCAAGTCCGAGGGTACAACAGTGTCAACCCGTTCTATCCGTCGGCGTCTGAATGAAAAGGGACTGTATGGTAGGATACCCAGGAAGACCCCACTTCTTACCCCGAGACATAAAAAAGCCAGGCTGGAGTTTGACAAAACTTACCTGAGAAAGCCTAAAACGTTTTGGAAGAATGTTCTCTGGTCAGATAAGACAAAAGTAGAGCTTTTTGGGCAAACGCATCAACACAGAGTTTACAGGAGAAAAAAAGAGGCATTCAAAGAAAAGAACACGGTCCCTACAGTCAAACATGGCGGAGGTTCCCTGATATTTTGGGGTTGCTTTTCTGCCTCTGGCACTGGACTGCTTGACCGTGTACATGACATTATGAAGTCTGAAGACTACCAACAAATTTTGCCGCATAATGTAGGGCCCAGTGTGAGAAAGCTGGGTCTGCCTCAGAGGTCATGGGTCTTCCAGCAGGACAATGACCCAAAACACACTTCAAAAAGCACTAGAAAATGGTTTGAGAGAAAGCACTAGAGACTTCTAAGGTGGCCAGCAATGAGTCCAGACCTGAATCCCATAGAACACCTGTGGAGAGATCTAAAAATGGCAGTTTGGAGAAGGCACCCTTCAAATATCAGGAACCTGGAGCAGTTTGCCAAAGAAGAATGGACTAAAATTCCAGCAGAGCATTGTAAGAAACTCATTGATGGTTACCGGAAGTGGTTGATCGCAGTTATTTTGGCTAAAGGTTGTGCAACCAAGTATTAGGCTGAGGGTGCCAATACTTTTGTCTGGCCCATTTTTTGGAGTTTTGTGTGAAATGATCAATGTTTTGCTTTTTGCTTCATTCTCTTTTGTGTTTTTTCATTGAAGACAAATAAAATGAAGATAATAATACCAAAGAATTTGTGATTGCAATCATTTTCAGGAAGAAACAGTATTATCTGACAGAATTGCAGGGGTGTCAATACTTTTTGCCACAACTGTATTATATATTTTAGGAGCCGGTCCATTTTATACCAACTCTACCGAAATGGACATAAACTCAGACTCCGACTCCACAGCCTTGCTATCTATACACAGCTATTTCCTGAGGGTGCTGCTGATTGAAGTAATTATGGCTGCTTTACAAGTCCCGATATTGTCCTGATATTGGATACAACGGCACGGGAGCACGCACATTTTTTGGCAGTAATCCAAGATCGCATAGATGTTAGATGTCACACAGGGAGATATCGGCAGGCAACACAACTGCGATGTATACGCCCCCTTGTACAAGCGACCCACGAACGACCATTTAACATGGGAGTGAATAGGGGAAGTTGTGCTCCAAATCGTTGTTGGGCTGTCACACAGCACGATCCTGCCAGATCGTCCATCCAATATCAGGCAGTTGGAGAGCCTGCACAATTCCCCAATGATATCGTTTTGGCATTGTTCTTGCATCGAATTGCTCATTTACACCACACAACGCACGAACAATTTCGGGGCCAATGCACGAACCACGTGACTTTTTATCGTTGTTGGACAACGATATTGGGACGTGTAAAGCGGCCATTAGGGTGGAGGACACAGTTTACAATTATTTGGGAAGCACCATCTGTATAGATGTCACTATTAACAGTACTACATTTAAGTTCTGTAAGAAATCTGCATGTCTATCCTTACGTCAGCAAAATCAATGACAATTCTGAAGTGTTGTGCACATGGTGCTTATATTTTCTTTATAGATTAGGTGCTGAAAAAATCTGCAGCATGTCAACTGCTGATGCTTTTTTGCAGCATTTATCCATTTACCTCAATGCAATTATGAAAAAACACTGCAAAACGCAGGTGTTCACAGAGTGCATTTTTTGGTTCATTTTATTAAAAAAAACACATGCCTTAGGCTACTTTCACATACCGATTTTGAAGGGAGCTGATGCTGTCCGATACATTCGGACAGCATCGGCTCCCTTCTGATGCCTGGAATCGGATGCCAAATAGGCATCCGATTCCGACATTAAATCGTAGCCTCAGTTAAAAAAAAAAAAAAAAAAAAATATATGCTCACCTCTCCCCGAGCCCCCGCCGCCTCCCTGCAGGCTCCTGGTGGCTCCCGGTGGCTCCCGCAGGCTGCAGAGGTCTTCTTCTGCTGTACAGGACCTGCGGTGATGTCACAGTCACGTGACAGCAGGTTCCTCCATGGTAACCAGCGGTCACATGACTGTGACATCACCGCAGGTCCTATACAGCAGAGGAAGACCTCTGCAGACACCGGGAGCCTGCGGGAGCCACCGGGAGGCCTGCAGAAGACGGCGGGGGCTTGGGGGGAGGTGAGCATAAACTTTATTTTTTTTTTTAACCCCTGCGCTCCCAGTTGAGCATTTTTACTGTACTGAGCATGCTCAGTACAGTAAAATCGGGTCCGAGGAGACATCAGATGTTTCCTCGGACCCTTCTCCATTGGGCCCCATGTTAAATTGATCGGGTCGGATCGGATGTGCACTAAATGCCATCCGATTTGGTCCGATCCGATTCTGTCAGATTTTACTTTCGGTGCAAAAATCGGAGCAGGCTCCGATTTTTGCACCGATAAAAAAATCGGACAGAATCGGATCGGACCAAATCGGATGGCATTTAGTGCACATCCGATTCGGTCCAATGCCCATAGGGCTGCATGGGGCCAAATTCGGATCCGATGCTGTCCGATTTTTATCGGACAGCATTGGATTTTAATAATCTGTAGTGTGAAGGCAGCCTAAGGAAATGTTCTGAAGAAATTTCCTTCCTTTTCTAACTTTGAACCAAATGTAACACTGAAATCACATCAAAAACACATTTTTTTGGTGTGTTTTTCTGCCAGGAGATAGATTGGGGTGAACAAAAATTTGCACCAAGATGCAACATGACCATAGCTTTATAGTGCAAATTCTATACCTGCAGGCACAGACCTGAGCCTACATGGATGATTGTTCAAAGCACAATCTGGAAATGTTCACAACATTCAAAAACAAAACTACTAATGGTAATTGTATGAAAGAATTTTTTAATTTACATGCTCATGGGAAAAAAGAAAAAGAGCGGGGTGGGGTGGAAAGAGCTGGGGATGGGGGGGGGGAGACAGAGTGGGGGGAAAAGACAGTAAAGAGGAAGAAAGAGCAAATGAGACTGAGTGCCAGAGAAAGAGAATAGGAGAGAAAAGGAAAGCGAAGAAGAAAAGGAAAGCGAAGAAGAAAAGGAAAGCGAAGAAGAAAAGGAAAGCGAAGAAGAAAAGGAAAGCGAAGAAGAAAAGGAAAGCGAAGAAGAAAAGGAAAGCGAAGAAGAAAAGGAAAGAGAAGAAGAAAAGGAAAGAGAAGAAGAAAAGGAAAGAGAAGAAGAAAAGGAAAGAGAAGAAGAAAAGGAAAGAGAAGAAGAAAAGGAAAGAGAAGAAGAAAAGGAAAGAGAAGAAGAAAAGGAAAGAGAAGAAGAAAAGGAAAGAGAGAAGAAAAGGAAAGAGAGAAGAAAAGGAAAGAGAGAAGAAAAGGAAAGAGAGAAGAAAAGGAAAGAGAGAAGAAAAGGAAAGAGAGAAGAAAAGGAAAGAGAGGAAAAGGAAAGAGAGAAGAAAAGAAAGAGGGACGAAAAGAAAGAGGAAAAGAAAAGAAAGAGGAAAAGAAAGGAAAAGAATGTAGGGAAGATAGATCATCTCACTATTAGTGCTTGGAAAACCTCTTTACACTATGATTTCTTTGACAAAAAAACTAAAGATAATATACTGCAGGTGAAAATGGGAAAGACATACTCACATACTTTCCTAGAATCAACGAGCTCAAAAAATTAAACAATGCAAAGCACCCAAATATGAGGCCAATTATTGTATTGCTAACACCTTTCTTTGTCGCCTGGAAAAAGGAGAGAAAAAAGGGGTTAAAGATATAATTCCCAGCATGACTGCTATTCTCTTGGCACATACTAACATTATCATACAGGTCTATGATGTGGTTTGTTTAAGTGTGGAGACCTGCTTGTAGGGTGGACCAGTAAAATCACTACAGAAAATCAGGTCCAGAGCAGAGCAATACACATAGGACATGAATCCCGGAGCAACATCATCATTGTATTCATCTGCTTGGGACCTGCCACTATCTGCTGATGGGTTCACTGGTTTAAGGGGAGTAAAGTATTATCTTTTTCTTTTAAAAGTGTGGTATGACCATAATGTGTAGAGTCTCACTAAGGGAAGACTATCATATATAGAGGGGCTATTAGGCTAGGGTCACATTAGCGTCATGGAAGCACTAAAAGCCAGCGTTTTTTTCATGTTGAAAAACGCTAGCGTAAACGCTTCCATAGGTTCCCATGTTAAAAACGCATAGCAAAAGTGCAATGCATTTGACGCTAGGTGTTTTTGCAAAAGCAGCAAAAAACGCGGTAAGCAGTGTTTTGGGGGGCATTTGCAAAATGCATGCTTTTTTTTAACATGGGAGTCTATGGTAAATGCATGCCTTAAAGCTAGCACTAAAAATGAGAAAAAAAAACCCATAAATGGCAAGGGGAAAAAACGACCCTGAACAGCATCCTTCCAAGAGATGCAAGGTCCCAAATGTGACCCTAGCCTTAGAGAGTGGGTGCTACTAAAGAGGCCTAGACAGTGTGGGGGCTAATAAAAGGAGCCATTACTGTGCGGGTGTTAACAATAAAGCTATGATACAGTGTGCAACTTAGGGGACCGTGATACAGACTGGAGGCTGCTTAAAGGGTCATAATACAGTGTGGGCGGTATTGAGGGGTCTATGGTACAGTGTGAGGGTAAGTAAAGGAGCCATAAAACAGTGTGGGGGCTACTGATGAGGCCATGATACACACTGGGGCTACTAAGAGGGTCATGACACAGTATGGGGGCTGCTAACGGGGCCATGATACAAAGTAGGGGCTACTAATAGGGTAATGAAACAGTGTGAGGGTTACTAAGAGGACCCGGACATGGTGTGGGGTTTACTAGTGGGGCCATGGATACAGTGTGGGGGCTACTGAGGGGGGACATCATACAGTATGGGAGCTACTAAGAGGACCATAACAGTGTGGAGGCTACTAAAAGGACCTTGACACAGTGTGGGGGGGCTTCTGAGAGGGACATAACAGTGTGGGGGCTACTAAGGAGGCAATGACACAGTATGGGGGCTGCTAATGGGGCCATGTTATGAAGTAGGGGCTACTCTAATACGGACATGAAGCAATCTGAGGGCTAATAAGAGGACCGTGACACAGTGGAGGCCTAATAAGGGGGTCATGACAAAGATTGGGGTCTACTAATGGGGACATGATACAGTGTGAGCGGTACTGAGGGGAACACCATACAGTGTGGGGGCTACCAAAGGGGCCAGGACAGTGTGGGGACTACAAAGAAGGCCATGACACAGTGTAGTAACTACTGAGGGGGACATGAAACAGTGTGCGGGTCTTTATACAATGTGGGGGCATCATAGTGTGTAAAGTGGAGCTGTACGGGGAAAGACTCAGGACACTTAAATTTTAAGTGGGCACTTATTGTTATAGGGGTATTAGGGTTGTTGTGACTGTTAAAGGGGCACACAGAGGGCAGTATTACTTTCATAACTTTTGGGGGGAATGTAGGCACTTTTTAGAGCACTTGCATGGGGAATAATATATTTTAGGTTTGTTTTCCCATCTAGAGGGCACACAGTACCACACAATAGGTGCAGTATAGGGACATATACAGCAGCAGTTCAGCAGCAGTATCAGAAAGATGAGGAGTTTGTGCAGGTTGGGAATAGAAGGGGACAGGGCTGAAATTGTAAGAAGTCTGTCGTAATCTTTGCAGACAAGTCGTGGGTGGAGACGTTGTCATGTCGGTCTGGGCCAAATGGGAAAAACGGGAAAAGTGAACAACTCCATAAGAACGAATGTCAGAGTCACCATATATAGGTGTAATTTATTATATGTTCTGCAGTACTGGTATCTAGTACTATAGGGTCTCCATATGGTAGTAGAATCAGTGTAGGTCTTTGTGTAGAGATTTTTTTTTAGCAACAGTGTGGTCATCTGCTGAGGTTCTCTTACATCCACTATTAGGATGCGCCGCCATAGTTGTAATCTGGGTTTCCCGATTAGAGGCCAAGGCAGAAGTTTCGCTCTCCCTGAGATGAGCCTCTAGCTTTGCCTCTGACTGTAGTGAAACCAAGATTATAACTTTAAAAGGATAGGGCCCTTTATAACAGAAGCAGTTTATGGCTAGAGATTAGTTGTTCTAAAACAACTAGATTTCCTAGCAATCTTCATTATACTTTATGGATGAAAGGTAGTTACAAATTATCACAGCAATACCTAACAAGCTTAAGTGTTGTTTTAAAATGACACATTGCATAAATGATATTGTAAAAGGAGACTATAAACCTTAGCTCTTAGCTGAAAGCTACATCGTCTAACCTTCACATATACCTACCGTAAATTAATTTTTTGGCTGAGCCTTCATTGCACAACACAAGCCCAGAATATATGACTGGCCATTATGATCCTTACATCTTATTGTTGCTGAAAGGGGAATAGACAGTTGGCCATATCTTCCCCCTCTCCACACAATAAGGCTTCCCCCACTATTGGTTAAATGTTTTGGCCACATACATGTGATCCTTAAGTAATTCATTATGTGGCCTTTGCAGCTAGGCTGCCAAGTTTTTTTGTAAAATGGCAGGAAACAAAAAGATGACGATAACCGAGTTCTGTGAACTGTGAAACTAGCATGTAAATACACTACATGAGGATTTAGTGGTAGATTTTACCCTCTCACTCTGCAATGGCAGAAATGATTCCAGTCTAGCAACGTAAGGCTGTTTAACATGTTGTGTAGGAAAGATAGGCAAGTACTACTGCTAATGTAGGTGAATGGGGCTAGACTGGCATCTGCAGGGTACAGCAACTAGGAAATTACAAATAGACCAAATCAGAACTTTTTTTTAGTTGCTTAGTCACATAACCCATATTGTAGTATATACAGTATTATTGGGTACTGTTTTGGTACTGTTTGGGTATGTGAAGATGATCCAGAGGCACTGTGTGTTGACACAGTGCCTCTGGACCTAAGGGAACTTGAGGGTGCACAATGGGAGACTGCAACCACCCTGTGCCCTCAATCTCCTTTGGGTGCAGGGTGGCTTTTCCCTGCATTCACCCACTGGAGATCGCCTCTGACTCTGCAGCAATATAGCAACAGGTTGCGGAGCTGCAGAAGCACGACAACCTGCACTGCAGCAGAAATAACAATGCGGAGGGGAGAAACACAGCGGCCATGGAATTTTTAGAAATCCCATCCACTATACTGGTACTGTACGATGTAGCATTTTGGATAAGACACCGTGTCCAATACACAGTTATTCTGTGAACACACTTGCTATTCTGTTAACTTGTAACTTAAGTTACAAGTTGGATCTCCATAGGAGAGGTTTTCCAAAAATGAAATGTAGCAAAAATGTAAGACAACATCATATTTTATAGTTTTACACATAACTTAAAGGGAACCTGTCACCTGGATCCAAGCCCCTACACTATCACTACCTGTCCCTGCACCTTCCTAGCTGCTCCCTATGTATCCCTATCTGAGCTAAATCCGCCCTAGAAAACAGCAGAAAAATAACTTACAACTGTGAGGTAGCAACCGGGGAACCCGCTTGCATAACGACAAAACACGCGTTTATAAGTTTAACCAATGTGTACCCGTTTATTTTTCACATATAATAACATAACCCGGGTAGCATGTTGAACACATATCACATTGATTCTAAACACTTTACATAAATACATCATACATTACATAGAATATTGCACATATACATTCACAATAACCCGGGACCTGTAACCACGACTCTCTCCCCATTGGAGCTCTAACACCTGCTCCCGGGGTAGCTACGGCCTCCGGCCTACTTACACATCTTACAGTACATTTATAATAAATACATGTGTTATATTTCGACGATGACCCCTCCGGGTTCATGACAGGGATTGAGCAACCTGAGTACCGGGTATATCATGTATCCCCCAAGGGGCTCCTTCCTGGACGTATCTCCGCCTACGTCCCGGTCAGAGTCCACCTGGTTCAACCATGGTGTCCCCACTCTAGGAGCCCTTTTAACCCCTGCTTCTGACCTTCGTTACATACGCCTCAACGGGCCCTGTGGGTCCCAATGGCGGTACCTGCCGCCTGGCTTTAGTCACCCAGCTTGATGACATAACATTACCCCGTAGTCAGGATTCCTGCCTGATCGGGCCTTACATACCATGTGTGATCCATCATTCAAACGTCCATGGATCACATACATTTCTTCCACACGCTCACAGCCCATCATCCATGGACTGTGGCTCCTCCATGGCCCATTACAGGGACTGGCAAACCATAGTACACGGGAACCTCATCCGTTACCTACTAGGAGCCCTATTACCCCTGTGTCTGGCACCACAGGCACACCCACACCATTAGAGGCCGTGGTTGAGGGACGGGTACCCTCTGCAAGCAGCAGGGCAAGCCTCCCTCTCGTCCCACAGGGACGGAACGCCTCCAACATCATCCATACTGGCTGGGTCACTTTCTCCCCACATCATTATACAATGTTCTTACATAGGTCATCATCTTACATTCAGGGCAATTGCCTAAGCCCCTACATACATCAACGGGTCCTTACCGACTGCCTAGTCGGACCCAATAGCGGTTATGCCCGCCTAGCATTAGTCACACACAGCTCACTCCGTTACACGGGAACCGCTGTCTTACCGGGCACGGATCCGGGTCTCGCTACCTGTGTAACGGGTCCACCAAGCGTCCCCCAAGGCTCCTTTCCCGGACGTGGTTCACCCCACGCCCGGACCAGTCTCCACCGGGTTCAGCCACGGCTTCCCCACCAGGTGCTATCACAACCGCGGACCTTGGCACCGGCATGGAGCTAGCATGCTCCCTTCACCATCCCAACATGGCGGCATGGACTTGCACTCCCAGTCCCTCACACAGACTGGCTCTGCTCAGCTCTCAGGCTGGTAATCAGCCCACATCCTCTCAGGCTGATGTCTGGCTGAAAATGGATCTCTCAATCACTCAGCTGGCTGCCTCTTATCGTGCCAGCCACTCCCACATGGACACACCCCTTTAGCTGCCGGTAATCAGCCTTTCACACAGCTCAGGTTAACTCCCTGTGTTCCGGGTTGTCAGCACTCAGCCCTTACATCCCTTTTCCTTATGGCTTCCTCGATCTCATCCCACTCTCACTGCCGCTCATTAGTAACATGAAACCTTGTGTTCAAAGTTGGTTCACACAGCATTATCACAGTCAACCCGGCCAGTGTGCACAGGATCCTCCTGATCCTGCATGTGATGCGCCCCGGCCATGAGGATCATGCCGGCGGTGCCTCACACAACTTACAGAAGTCCCTGAGGCTGGGGGACTGAAAAGGCAGGCCCAGGCTCCATTCTGTCCTCCTTGATGCAGCAGCACAAGCCCCGCTGGGCGGCGTTATTCTTTCTTCACTGCCACCTCCTCCATTTGGAATCTCCCACCCGCTTTACACTGTAAGGTAGCAGTTAGGATCGGCACGACAGAAAGCAGTGACTCAGGTATTTGCTCACACAGTTTAATCAGCTCCCAGGACATTCCCTGATGAAGGAGTTGGGAGATAACTCTGAAACGCGTAGGATAATAAAGAAGAATCGTTGATCCAGACATTCTCTTGTACTGGCTTCTTTTGTTCCTTTCTGAAGTGGCAGCGCGGACCTCGAGGTACTGTGTCCTGGGAGCTGATTATACCACAGGGATCTGTGGAGAGTACGGTCCTGCAGCAGCTACTTGTATCTGAGCGATCATTACCAGTTGTGGGTTTTCACAACTGTATCAGGTGAGCAGCCTCTTTATATAACCTTTTGTCCTTCTTCAAAGAAGATATCACCCTATGTGCGCATTCTTGAATTTTTATAGACACACAGTTTAATGGCACAGGTCAGGTATTCACAGACCTCCAGGTTCCGGGGGGCAGTTGAGTACAACCTCATACAATCCCAACAGCTGATATAAAAGCTCTGTACCTTCCCCCGGGTAGGCTGTGTTAGGTCAGCACACAACCTTTCTCTCCTCACCGTCCGCTCATTAGCCTCATGAACGTCCACTCAGAGAGCTCACAGGCTGTGTTAAATCTTCACATAGCTCTCTCTACACAGCAGCTGTCCTGACACACTCCACCCCCTCCCCACAGCCCAGGGCAGCTCATATCATCTCCTATTCACCCGCACACCTGGGTGTCAGTGCTTTCAATCAGCACTCCGCTCCAGTAGCAGCTAACCCTGTGTGTGCTGCTACCGAGCAGAAGATACAATCTCCCATATGCTGTGTCCCGGTCAGGGGACACATCGAGGTCGCATAACCACAATATGATAAGTGTAAAGTAGGCGGGAGATTCCAAATGGAGGAGGCGGCGATGAAGAAAGAATAATGCCGCCCAGCGGGGCGTGTGCTGCTGCATCGAGGAGGGGCAGAATGGAGCCTGGGCCTGCCTTCTCAGTCCCCAGCCTCAGGGACTTCTGTAAGTTATAATTTATTTTTCTGCTGTTTTATAGGGCAGATTTAGCTCAGAGAGGGATAGATAGGGAGCAGCTAGGAAGATGCAGGGACAGATAGTGATAGTGTAGGGGCTTAGATCCAGGTGACAGGTTCCCTTTAAGCAAGTCGTAATTATGCCAAATTCACTCCAAATACTGACATACAGTTACGTAAGCTGTGTCCTGGTGTAAGCGTGGAGGCACACTATTATGCATCAAAAACGCTGCGTTTTTGATGCATGACAGTGATGCGAGTGCTGTGCGTGTTTGTGGGTGTGTATGGTGCGAGCATGGTGTGTAAGGTGAGTGTGGCTGTCTGTATGTATGTTAGTGTGCTGTGATTGTGAGGTGTGAGTGCGTGTTTGGTGCGTGATTGTGATGCTGTCCACGGTCCTGAATGACCGCAGGCAGCATTTGTCGGGAATAGAAACTCTGCAGCTGTCAAAGCAACAGAGTTTAAATTTCCCGCTTTACCGATACAGTAAGCTATCATCTTGTACTGCTGTGACAGCAGCGGTACAAAATGTTTAGCTAATACAATGATGATTGTAGTTAAATAATGTATTCTGGGGTTATTTTACTGATTAACCCCATCAGCATCCTCTGCACCGCATGTGTGCGCAGAGGATGCTGAGGCTCTAAACCCAGTGCTGAAGGGGTTAATATGCAGCTGGTGTAGTGACACCATGTATGTGGAGAGTGTCCTCACTCTCTGCAGACATGGTGTCATTACACCATGTGTGTGAAGGGGTTAATTTTTATGTATAATGAGTTAAAAGAACTGTCGGGTTTATAACTTCAGAGAAAAAGCCGGCTCTGTTACTGTCTATGGGGAGCTGTCTCCTCTCATGGTGCTGAAGCCGCAGCTCCCCATAGACAGTAACAGAGAGCCGGCGGTGCAAAGGATGCTGATGGGGTTAATCAGTAAAATAACCCCAGTATACATTATTTAACTACAATCATCATTGTATTAGCTAAACATCTTGTACCGCTGCTGTCACAGCAGTACAAGATGATAGCTTACTGTAGCGGCAAAGCGGTCATTTTAAACTTGCCGGCTTTGACAATCGGCGAGTTTAAAGCGTTTTTGCCTGCACACTCGCACTGTGTGCTGTATGGGGGCGAGATTTTCACGCCCCCATACACTTGCATTGCCCTCACGCGCGTCAGAATCGCGTGCAGTCGCAGCACGCTGCGATTGCACTCGCTTCTGACTCGCAGTGCGAGTTAGGTGCGGGGGGACTCGCACCAGTGTTCCCTGCCTGATAGGGCAACACTGGTCCCAGTGCAATGCGAGTATCCCTCGCATGGCACTCGTGCGAGTCCCTCGCACCGTGTGCCTCCAGCCTAAAGGGAATGATTGCATGTTTAACATAACAAGGAAAACAAGCCCAATTTATTCAGTTGTGTCACTCAATTTGATAAATTTGCCACAATTTGTACCATTTTGACAAATGATAAATCTCCACATATTGCCTGTTGTGGTATACTTCCCAGCTGACTTACAGTCACGACCAGCATCCTTTGTTGTTGACCACACATGTCCATTTTGATACGCAGCCAGTCTGTTCCAAAAACTCTCTGCATCCAAGTAGTCAGGGATGTAACTACAATAGGGTCAGGGGTTGCAATCACACCCGGGCCCTGAAGCTTAAAAGGCCTAAAAAGTTCCTTTGGTCTATATAAAAAGACTATTGCTATTAAAGACTTGCAATAATTGTGGGCCCAATTGGAGTGTTTGCATCAGGGCCCTTGCGCTTCTAGTTACGCCACTGATTCAAGGCATATTTACGGTAATTTATCTTTTAAAGAAAGACTCAATAATGATCAATGTGGTCCCTCTCCTCTTGCTTACATAACTGATGCAATAAATCTTAATCCATTTGCCATTTCCTAAAAGAACATGTTTGAACAGAAGTTAACAGAGCCGCGCTATATTTTATATAAATCAGAGGTTTCTAAGGAAGCCACTCAAATTATCTAAAAATAGACCATGACTATAAGGCTAGATTCACACTGCTGTATTACTTGCATGAGGATCGCATCAAAATGTGCGGACTAGCCGTCAGCTCTCCTGACCTGAGCATATCAGCTGCATTGAAACACATGAAGCTGGTATGCTCAGGTCTGGAGATCCGCCGGCCAGTCCCGGTAGTGCGATGCGATCTTGCACAAGTGAAACGCTAGTGTGACTCCAGACTTACAGATGTTTTTTCATTCTTAGACTACATGGGACAGGCGTTTGACTGCCACACACTACTAATCATATAAGTGACATTAAATAGTACCTCCTGAGGAAAGAAGGGTCCCAAAATGGAATAACAGATCATGGAGCTAAAGTTTAGTGAGGCTGCAGAAATCAGCGTTAGGACTTGATTCCTTGACAGTTTGCGGCTACTGTCGGTGTTACTTTCCGGCAAAATGTCAGTGCTTTCAGACATGTTGTTATCTAGAAATAAAACACAAAATAAGATGTAAAAATAAACTTTTAACAACAGGAATGTAGATAGATACTGAAAAAAATACCTCCTCAGTAGTGATGGGCCAATTCGAACTGTAAAGTTAGTTGTCTGTACCAGACAACTAATGTCCACACATGGACCCTGAACACGGACTTCTCAAGGAGGACTGTGTTCAGATGTTAAGGCCACGTTACACGTAGCGATATCGTTAATGATATCGCCGCAATGTCACAGGTTTTGTGACGTTGCGGCGACCTCGCCAATGATATCGCTGTGTGTGACACGCACCAGTTATCTGTCCCCCGCTGGGAGATCACTGATCGGTAATGAATGGCCTGGACCATTTTTCAATCGGCGATCTCCCGCTGGCCAGGCTGCATCGCTGTGTGTGTCAGGGGCAACGACCCTGCCCCGGTCTGTGCCCAAGATCCTGAATGATCCCAACAACAGTAGGGTGATGGCGCATCTCTGGGTGATCGCTGGTAAGTCTGCCTGTCTGGCATCTCACCAGCGATCATATCGCGATGCTCCAGCAATCCCGGCCAGGTCGGATTGTTGGTGGGATCGCTGGAACATTGCTATGTGTAACAGGGCCTTTAAGGCCGGTTTAAACGTGTCGACATTGTTAACGATGTTGCTGCAACTTGCAACATTGGAACGATCAGTGATCAGCTCGCTGATTGTTGCGGAATGGCCAAGGCAATTTTTCGATCATTGGTCTCCTGCTGGGTGGCCAGCATCAGCGTGTGACAGCGGGAGACCAATGAACAACGACCTCCCACGAGATGCCCAGCGCCGCACAGTACACGCTGGGACATGGTAATCATGGTAAACATCGAATAACTAAATAGAAGATTTTTCCTGGAGCCAGACTCAAGTTATTCAGATCCTTCTATATTCGGTGTAAATTTTATAAAAACAGTACACCAACCCACATGGGGAAGCAGGAAACACCAGATGCGTTTCGGGGGAACCCCCTTAATCGTTGGTGAATATAAAAAATACAAACACACATATATATTATAATAATTATATATACATATATATATATATATATATACATACACATACACACACACACACACACTCTAAAACCCTCACACCTGTATCACATTGGATTTGATCTGTTAACTCCTGCCTGCCTTAAAAGCACACATCAATCCCAATTCATTATTCAGTGAATACCCAGGAAACCAACAAGATAAGCTTATTCATATAATGTGCATAGGGACAAAATAAATTCATACAAATGTTCATGTTATAAAAAAATTAATACTAGTCAAAATATTAAATCATTTTGTATCTAATAAAAACACAACATATCAGTTCTAAAATTTAATCCATGGGGATGGCGTGCATCTAATGCCAGTATCCAATAAATTTCTCGATTGCGTAATGCCCTCTCCCTATCTCCGCCCCTATATGGGCGTAATATTCTCTCGATACCTTTTAAGGCCACGTCACACGCTTCAATATCTTTAACAATATCGCTTAAACTGCACAATTTTTTAATCGCTTAAGCGATATTGTTTGTGCGTCATTGCATGTAACCAAACGATTTTTGGATGAAAAATAGTTTGATCGCTTGTCGCAGATTTGTGATCGGGACCTCAAATCTGTCGTGCATTGTTCAATTAACCAGCGTTCAACCTGCTGCATCGTTGTGTGTGACACCGTGCAAACAATCTCATTGACAATTCCACCTATTCCTGACACTGGCTGGCCTCGATCACTGGCGCGTTGCCAAATTTAAAATAGTTTACGAGATCTATGCTTGTGACACCGCACAAGCGATATCGCAAAATTGTTCTAACAATCTTGATCACGTGACTTGGCATGCGATATCGTGATCAATATTGAAGCGTGTGACATGGCCTTTACTTTTGGAGTTGAGAGATTCCCCCCATGAATATCTTTGAAATGCCTGGATAAACCAGACATGCTGATACGGGGTGTATGTGAATCAGGTTTGGCTGCTGAAATGTGCTCAGCCATTCTCTTTTTTAAAATGCGAGTTGTGCATCCAATGTAACACTTATTGCACTCCACACACGTTGCCATATAGACAACATGTGTGGAATTGCAGTTCACGTATGATTTTATAGGAAATTTCTGTTAGTTACATTATTACGAAAAACCGCACTAGATTCCACGTACTGGCACAAGTTACACCTGTTCGCATCTGAACAAACCCTTATAATTAAGCCAAGTTGGAATCTTTTGAGGCTCACTGGTCTATGTGCTTGGGGATGCGATGCTAGCTATATCAGGCAATTTTTTTTGCAATTGTCCTCCATTCCCTGGAAAGAATTCTATAGAGATGGTCATCTTGGTATAAAATCGGTATGTTTTTATCTAATAATTTCTTAATCTCTCCAAAGTCGGAACTATAAGGGTACTGTTACACGACGCAATTTTGCTAGCAATTTCATTGGCAATTTGCTGGTTGCAGTGAAATCATGGACACATTGTTCTATTTTGTTGCCGTGTTAAAAATGGAACAATGTGTCCATGATTTCACAGCAAGAAGCAAATTGCCAGTGAAATTGCTAGCAATATTGCGTCGTTTTAACGGTACCCTTAGATGTAACAAACGTCGGTAAATTCTGATATGGATTTTTGTTTTTCCTCGTTCAATTTTCACCGCTTTTTTTGTGCTGATTATTCTCAAGAGTGCAATCAATCGCAAGAAAATCACTATTTTCCAGCTGTGATTTTCTGCTTCTCTTGTCCATGGTTTATATCCTGTAGAGGATAATATTTTTTCCATAACTTTTACCTCAGTCTGATAGTCTGCCACCCTGGAACAATTTCTTTTGGCTCTCAGAAATTCTCCCAACGGAAGATTTTTAGTAACATGTCCAGGGTGACAGCTATCTGCCCTGAGGACCGAATTTCCGCTAATGGGCTTTCTATACAACTTACATTCCACCTGTCCTGTTTTTTTGTCCCTAGGCTTATACTCGAGTCAATACATTTCCCTAGTTTTGGAGGGTAAAATTAGGGGCCTCAGCTTATGCTCGGGTCGGCTTATACTCGAGTATATACGGTATTAGATCCGGCTTCTTGGGGAGATTTTCAAGCAACGTTTTTGTGTCCGGTGAGAATAATCCGATTTCTCCCGGACTCCACTGCAGAGATGAAACCGGATGGCAGAGAGCTGCCATCCGGCTCCATCCGGCCCCATAGGCTGCCATGGGGCCAAAAACCGGTCCGGGGCTGTCTGGTTTACACCGGACAGCCCCGGACCGGACTGCATCGTGGTGTCAAGCCAGCCTTACCCGGTGTCCAGAAGGAACACATCGCCGGAGCACACCTGCGGGGTGACCAGGGAGGGTAAAGCTGGCTTCACACCACGGCACTACCAGGTCCGGGGCTGTCAGGGGTGAACCTGACAGCCCCGGACCCGATTTGCAAACAGAACCGGAGGGCAAATATGACCTCGGGTCCTGTTTGTAGCCGGATGCTGCAGAGCGCAGCTGTCCCCTGAGAAATGGTGCTGAACCACTTCACAGGGGACAGCTCCCTGGTGCTGAAGTTCAGCGTAGCTCACGCTGAACTTCTGCTGCCAGTGTACGGTTCCAAGTTCCTCCAGGATCCAATTTGGGCTGATTTTTCGACCCGGACACAAAAATGCTGCGCAGTCACATTAAGAAATGTGACCAATCACTGCTGCCCCAAGAACACACCGACAGAGCCGCAGTTTTGAGTGCTGTGACGTCAGTGAGCTAACCTGAGGTCACAGCTGCACAGTTCCTACAGTACCTTAACTGTGACCTCAAGTAAACTCCCCTCATTTGAACTTATTGAACTCAATGCCAGATTAGGCTATGTGCGCACGTTAAGTATTTGGTTGCACAAATTTTTGCACCAAATCTGCATCACCTGACAGAAAAACATACCAAATATGTGATGCATTTCTGATGAGCGTTTGATGCATTTTTAGCGCAGTTTTGTCATAAAACTGCATGCAAATCCTTACAGTGTGTGCACACAATTAGGAATTGCAGTGTTTTGGATGCAACGTATTGCTGCTTTGTGCAAAACGCTGCATTGTACAATACTAGAAGAGTGGATGTGATTTCAAGAAATCTCATGCCCACTGTGCTTCTCCTATTTCAGCTGCGGTGAGGGTTGCTGTGCTCCCGCATCTCCACCGCATGTTAATTTCATGCTGCGAAGCAGGAAGCTGTCACCATCAGGTAAAGCCGCCCTGCACCCACTGCAGATCGTGGATACAAGGTGGCCCTGTGTGCACCCGCGGGTTCCTACAGGTCCAGAGGCGCTGCATCCTAAACTGAGTGCCTCCGGACCGTGTGCACAGGGCCTTATGCCAGCAAAGTCAATAAGAATCCTGAATCCTTTATTTTCTTGCAGATTTGGTGCAGAAATAAATCTGCAGCTTGTCAATTCTTGCTGTTTTTTGCAGCATATTTCTATCCCGCAAAACGCATCAAAAAAACACTTTGCATTTTTGGTGCATTTTTCTGCCAGGAGATGCAGAATTGACAGGATGCAGAATTATTTCTGCACCAAACCTGCAAGGGAAAAAAAGCAACAGGTGCACAAAACGTCAGGACTCTCATTGCCTTTGCTGGAATTTTGTCACCAAACTGTGCTAAAAGCGCATTAAAAACGCGTAAAAAAAATGTCACATTTTTTGGCTTGGTACAGAATCTTCTCATTGAACGCACCTCAGGTAAACCCAATGAATTCAATACGAATTAACGAAATTTGTGCACATTCTGTTAATCCAGCATTGAATTCTATGGTGCCAGTTAATCAGGTAATCCGGCATCACTGAAGTCAATAATCTGGAACCATTTAATTCAATGCGTTAACAGAATAGAGTTCAATGAGTTCAGCTGAGGTGAGTTCTCTTGAGGTCATAGCTGGGGTACCGCTAGAGTGGCGTAGCTGTGACCTCAGGTGTCTCACAGCTGCGGCTCCGTCAGTGTGTACCTGAGGCCACAGTGATCAGTCACTATTTTAATGACTGTGCACTGCGACCTAAAGATTTAGCAGAGCTGGGATCTTCGTGGCTTGTCCTGCCTGTGGATTACATAGAACCTGCAGGGGTATTTTGGGGGTTAATAAACTGGGGGGAAAAAAAAGAGTTTTTCTTTTTATTAAATACATTTTTTTTTTTTACATAAATAGTAATGGGAGGGTCAGACAGTTCTCCTGTTACTAATCCAGGGCTTGGTGGCAGCTGTGATTTTTTGATAAATAACAGATGTTATTAACCCCTTATCCCCTGCACAAGGGCAATCGGGATAAGAGCCAGGAGTGGCGCATCTAATGGATGCCCCAATTCTCGGGCAGATGAGGGCTGTTTTTGGAGAGCCCAATAATCATCGGCCACCCCAGGCTAAAGATTACCAGCTCCCAAATGTGTGCTTTATCTTGGCTGGGAATCAAAACTGAGGGGACCCCATGCCTTTCTTTTAAATAATTTATCTTAATAATTAGAAAAACAAATGTATCAGGTCCCATTTGTTTTGATATTCAGTCAACATAATGCACATGGCTGGGGAGTCTCCAGCTGTCTGCTTCATCTGCACTGTGCTTCAAATTAGGGGGACCCCACACCATTTCTCTTAATTATTTGTTATTACACTCCACTTTGGGACCTAGACAGCTAGCATGAGGGCAACCATTCACAGATGCTGGCAAAGAGGGTGATGGCGCAGTCAATGCAACCAATAATAGATGTCACAAAAAGTGAGGAAAGCAGTGATTATTCATAAGGTTTAATGAGTGGATCTAGAAGCAGTATGAAAGCAACCAGAAGCTTTATTATTGTGCTTTATTCCCCATTTTGTTTCCTTTTGTAGTACCGTAGACCTTACTACCACAATTACATAGCACTAAAGCTTGTGTCCCCATGGGGGTTCGCGCTTAAGTTTGAGTCAAATTCAGTCCCAAACCGGACTTTTTGTTTTTCCTAAATCCGGCCAGATTTGGTGAACACGAACATCTGTGGATTTGTCCATGTGTACTCTAGGGGCTGCTTTACACACACCAACGTCTGTGACCAACGTCTGATCAGATCTCTGGTTGCAGTGAAATTATAGACACATTGTTACATTTGTACACAGCCACAAAATGGAGCAATGTGTCCATGATTTCACTGCAACCAGAGATCTGTTCAGAAGTTGGTCACAGAAGTTGGTGTGTGTAAAGCGGCCCTAAGTGTCCATCAAAACCATTCATTGGCTATTGTACTAGGGTTGTAAAGGTTAGCATGTCACTGTTCTGGCCACTTGTTTTAAGAACAGACCATCAAGAAACAGTGGAAAGCATCCAAGAATGAGTGTTGAAGGTTGGAAATGGAATCGGTCAGCAGGTTTCTGCTATGTAGTCTGACAACAGCAGGATGTAGAGGTTAAAACACATATTTCAGTGATGTGTTACTTATCAGCTGTGTGCTGTTTACCTATAATAAAGGTTATCACCAGATTATCATTTCTAGGACTACAGGACTCCTGAACAGTGGTCTGACCACCGCCCCTCCTCTGATAACCAACTCATTGTCAACAGATAATAGTGGTGTGGTGTATTTGGAGGTAGCGGTCTGAGTTTTGCTACATGCTTCATCCAATAACCAGAAGTGTGTCATAACTACTGCACCAGTAAAACAAACATTGTTGGATTCAGGATCCCTTTTCCTACATTGTGCAGCTTTCAAATGAGATATCCAAAACCTGCCGACAGATTCCCTGTAAGAGGAAAGTAACATTTAAATCAATGAAATATTATGTCTAATAAAAAATTGGATTCAGAACCAAACTTTTATTATTGAACCCCGCAAGAGTATTATTCGGATACACATCGCCCATGCAGAAGCAGGAGGGCTCAGTGACGATACCTATGGGAAAACATGCCTGAAAATGATTTGTGAATACATCAAGGTTTTCCTATTTTGTTTCTGTTACTTCATTATTGTAACAACCAAGAGCCTGGCCATCATCATGCCATTACAAAGCCTGCTACAACACTATGAGCAGGGGCAATATCAGATCCCCATACAGGATACATACACAAGATTGTTGGACCTACATTGGTCATATTTACATGGTTTATTGGCTGCTGGGGCTTCTATTTGTGTACATGTCTCACACCTAATTACTACTGCAGGTTTACTCTTATTTATATATACATCAATGATGTTACTACTGTAGTGTGAGAGCTGTGCCACATAATAGCCCATATTTAGCAACACCAAGGCTGACTGCTCCCCACCATAGGCACATATGTATATCCACACAGGCTCAGACAGCTGAATCCTGGCACAATACACTATACACACAATAAACTATTGCAGTTTATTCTAGAGATAAACTTGTGAAGGAAAGTAATGTGATATTTGTACATGGCCCCCAGAGTGGGCCCCAGCAGACATTGCAGAGACATCATTAGACACATTGTTACACTATATACTGGATGTCAGCACACAGTCTGGATCTCAATCCTCAACATGTGAAGTATACAGCCCAGGGATGAGTGTGACTTCCCTCTCCAGACCTACATTGTATAGTGTGATCCCAGGAGCTCCTGCTCTCAGCAGCCTTGTGTCACAGCTGGGACAGGCACCACAGGACCTCCATGTTCCCCCTGCTCACTTACTTGTCCTTGCTCTCAGCCTGATTGTCCTCGCTGCTCCTGAGCCCAGCACCTCCCATGTGACCGCCTCCTCCTCCTCTCCAGTCACATGGAGCGCTGTCAGCTCCTACATGAAAACTAATGGGAGCTGACATGACTCATACAGGCAGCATTGTTATCAGGTATTAGCTGAAGGTCCACAGGAGCACCATGGGTATACAGGGATAGCCAAGGAGCACCAGGGTATACAGGGTCAGCCAAGGAGCACCATGGTTATACAGGGTCAGCCAAGGAGCACCATGGTTATACAGGGTCAGCCAAGGAGCACCAGGGTTATTCAGGGTCAGCCAAGGAGCACCAGGGTTATACAGGGACAGCCAAGGAGCACCATGGGTATACAGGGACAGCCAAGGAGCACCAGGGTTACACAGGGTCAGCCAAGGAGCACCATGGGTATACAGGGACAGCCAAGGAGCACCATGGGTATACAGGGACAGCCAAGGAGCACCATGGGTATACAGGGACAGCCAAGGAGCACCAGGGTTACACAGGGTCAGCCAAGGAGCACCATGGGTATACAGGGACAGCCAAGGAGCACCATGGGTATACAGGGACAGCCAAGGAGCACCATGGATATACAGGGTCAGCCAAGGAGCACCATGGACATACAGGGTCAGCCAAGGAGCACCATGGACATACAGGGTCAGCCAAGGAGCACCATGGGTATACAGGGTCAGCCAAGGAGCACCATGGGTATACAGGGACAGCCAAGGAGCACCATGGGTATACAGGGACAGCCAAGGAGCACCATGGGTATACAGGGACAGCCAAGGAGCACCATGGGTATACAGGGACAGCCAAGGAGCACCATGGTTATACAGGGTCAGCCAAGGAGCACCAGGGTTATACAGGGTCAGCCAAGGAGCACCAGGGTTATACAGGGTCAGCCAAGGAGCACCAGGGTTATACAGGGTCAGCCAAGGAGCACCATGGTTATACAGGGTCAGCCAAGGAGCACCATGGTTATACAGGGTCAGCCAAGGAGCACCAGGGTTATACAGGGTCAGCCAAGGAGCACCAGGGTTATACAGGGACAGCCAAGGAGCACCAGGGTTATACAGGGACAGCCAAGGAGCACCATGGGTATACAGGGACAGCCAAGGAGCACCATGGTTATACAGGGTCAGCCAAGGAGCACCAGGGTTATACAGGGACAACCAAGGAGCACCAGGGTTATACAGGGTCAGCCAAGGAGCACCAGGGTTATACAGGGACAGCTAAGGAGCACCATGGTTACACAGGGACAGCCAAGGAGCACCATGGTTACACAGGGACAGCCAAGGAGCACCATGGTTACACAGGGACAGCCAAGGAGCACCATGGTTACACAGGGTCAGCCAAGGAGCACCAGGGTTACACAGGGACAGCCAAGGAGCACCATGGTTATACAGGGTCAGCCAAGGAGCACCAGGGTTATACAGGGACAACCAAGGAGCACCAGGGTTATACAGGGACAGCTAAGGAGCACCATGGTTATACAGGGACAGCCAAGGAGCACCAGGGTTATACAGGGACAGCCAAGGAGCACCATGGTTATACAGGGTCAGCCAAGGAGCACCATGGTTATACAGGGACAGCCAAGGAGCACCATGGTTATACAGGGTCAGCCAAGGAGCACCATGGTTACACAGGGTCAGCCAAGGAGCACCAGGGTTACACAGGGACAGCCAAGGAGCACCATGGTTACACAGGGACAGCCAAGGAGCACCATGGTTATACAGGGTCAGCCAAGGAGCACCAGGGTTATACAGGGACAGCCAAGGAGCACCATGGTTATACAGGGTCAGCCAAGGAGCACCAGGGTTATACAGGGACAGCCAAGGAGCACCAGGGTTATACAGGGACAGCCAAGGAGCACCAGGGTTATACAGGGACAGCCAATGAGCACCAGGGTTATACAGGGACAGCCAAGGAGCACCAGGGTTATACAGGGACAGCCAAGGAGCACCAGGGTTATACAGGGACAGCCAAGGAGCACCAGGGTTATACAGGGACAGCCAAGGAGCACCAGGGTTATACAGGGTCAGCCAAGGAGCACCATGGACATACAGGGTCAGCCACACTCAGATTAAACTTGTAGAAATACTGCCAAACACCTTAAAGCTTCCTTTTAGAAGGTCACAGCCCAGTCTGACGTTTTGTATTGGTTACATGGGCTCTTGTGTCTTTGTGTCCCTCCCTTTGTCTCCACTGGTTAAATTGAGGCTTGATGCCGATCTGGTGTGAATTGTTGTTTTTCATGATGAGAGATTGTGAATACTGCTGCCTCTTTGTGGACAGTTTTTGAACTACAACTGTGCATGTTACGGTATTTTCAGTAATTCACTAGATTATTATTATTATTATTTATTTACTAGATGGTGGCCCAATTCTAATGCATCAGGTATTCTAGGATATGTATGTAGTTTATTTATGAAGATTTAATGCAAAGCGAAGCTGAGTTTAAATCCTGCGCCAATATCGCTGATTGCTGGCAACCAGCCGGGCGCAACCAATCAGTAAAGCGTGGTTGAAATCTCGCGCCAATTTGCTGGCGGACTGTCCCTGTTGCTGATGACCAATCAGCAACGCAGGATTTGCGTTCCAGACAAATAGGCAGAAGTAGACAATTATATAGTAGACACCTACAGCAGTACCAGTGTACAGCGGTGCCGGAGTCCAGGAGGGGCCGGGGGACAGCGGCCAGGTGCGGGTAGGAGGGGCTGGGGAACAGCGGGCAGGAGGGGACCGGGTAATAGCGGCTGGGTGCGGGCAGGAGGGGGCCGGGGAACAGTGGTCAGGTGTGGGCAGGAAGGGGCCATGTAATAGCGGGCAGGAGGGGGCCGTGTAATAGCGGGCAGGAGGGGGCCGAGGAAGAGCAGCTGGGTGCGGGCAGGAAGGGGCCAGGGAAGAGCAGGCGGGTGCGGGCAGGAGGAGGCCAGGGGGACAGCGACCGGGTGTGGGCAGGAGGGGGGGGCCAGGGAACAGTGGTCAGGTGCGGGCAGGAGGGGGCAGGGGGGCCCCTTCTGCCCACACCTGGCCGCTGTTCCCTTGCCCCCTCCTGCCTGCAGCAGAGTGCTTAGCAGAGTATACAGCAGCTCAGTGGTTAGCAGAGTATATGGGGGCTCAGTGGTTAGTGAGGCGGTCGACAATCACGGTTGGTCGGTCCCCGGTCCCGTGCCCTGGACCCTCAATGGCGGGGATGGTAGGGTGGATAAATGGATTGGTTACGTGACGCCATCTGTAGTACCTGGTAAAGTGTATACCAGCGCTGCAGCCAGCTGCTGAGATGATGGAAGTGCAGCTCAGTGTAATACAGCTCCCACAGGTGGAGCTTTACCTCAGGGCAGCAGGGATGGATGAGGGGAGTAGTAGTCACATCTCTGCAGTCAGTGCGGTGAATAGCGGCGGTTAAGCAGGCACACACACAGTGATCTTTGTTTCGGTACCTTTTACTGGTGACAAGGTAATAGGTACAGTCCAGAGAAATAACCAGGTCCCCGATGCAATTTGGGACTTCCACCTTAGAAAGTTGTGAGGCCTCCTCTGTCTCTTGGTACTGTGATTTGGGGTAAGTCCTGCCTGTGACTGAACTCACCGCCCTTCTCCCTCTCAGGGCTTTGCTCTAAACTGACAATGAGGCCCTTCTGTGGGGTCCCTATTCTTCCTATGGCCCCTGGTCCTGTACTTGGTCAGTTACAAGTGTCTCTTAAGTTACCTTTACACGCCACAACTTTTGGCGGCGATCGGAGGCAACCTAACGTGCGCGTGCACATTTTTCATGGTTGCGTCCGAACACCGAAGGCGCTTTTACATGTATCAGTTTCGCCCTCAACCTAAGGCTATGTCCCATCCCGGAAGTTCCCACACCAAAAGTGGGAAACATCCGGTTGACTCCCGACGCCGCTTCACACCCTGCAATCACCAAAGGAATGTGGGCGTACATGTTCAGCGCCGCAAGAACATAGGTGTGACAGACTTGTGTATTCCACGCCCCAAAGACTCTGATTAAACAACGCAATAGCGTCATGATTGGCCAGCCTGCGCAGGAAGGCTGGCTAATACATGATGCCATTGCAATAGTGTAGTGTGAATGGACAGCTGGTCAAATATGGCGCCCTGTGAAGGGACAGCCAATGGAAACACAGTGGCCACCACCAATCATCGCTGACGGCGCGCAGTGTCCAGCACGCTGTGACACGCCTCCGGTAAATCTGTAGGCGACGCTGATTCCATCCCTATCGCCCCTTCAGACGCCAAAAGCAGAGAATTTCCCATTCATGGTTGCCTCTGGTTTTGGAGCAGTGCAGTGAAATCGCAACCAGGCGCAACTTTTAAAATCACTGCCGGGTTCCCCAATTACATGCCGCAATTTCACGGTGACAGTGATGGTAATCTGGAGTGCCTCTCAGTTTTCACACCCCAGTTGTGGCGTGTAAAGGTACCCTAGCTGTGCTGTCTTCAGAGGTTAACTCCTCCTGGTCCTTCTGGGCTTTTGCTGTTACAATAGATGCTTGCAGCGTCGGACTCCGGTGTCCGGGTGTACTACAAGGAAACCTTGACTGGTTCCCTTCCTTGATTCTCCTACTCTCCACTGGCCACCGACCCTCTCCCAAGGGTGCAGCACAGCTAGGTCAGATTTCCCTGGTCCTGGGCCTAGATCTCTCCCAGCGACCAGCTCCTCACTCTTGCTCTCTCTACAGACTAACTGGAACTAACTGAAACTAAATGACTCCTCTGGCCTGGATCTTTTAAAGAGGAACTGGCTTAAAGCAGCCAGTAGAGCTCCCCCTTCAGGTCTGGGGAGGAAGGTGCTGTGTGCTGTGTGAACCAAGGTGTAATTCCCTCCTTGCACTGGTGGATCCTGTGGCAATCCCCTGCAGGGGGGCCACATTCCCCCCTAGTTAAATACAGTCCTCCGGGACTGAAACATTTTTCTATAACATAAGTTAACTATTCACATTTGATAATTGAACTTAGTCTCAAAAATTAAAAATTTACAAAAACCAGGTATAAACAAGAAAACGGGTAACCAGTCCATATAGCGCTAGTCCATCCGCTGCAGGCTGTTTAAAGGGTGTTTAAACGGGTGTTTGCCACTACCAGTCCTGTGGCTATGGTCCATTTTTGAAAGTAAGAAAAGGGAAAATTCAAAAAGTCCAACAGGCAAAGTCTCTGTAGGCTTAAAAAGTTTAACATTACACAAAAACAAACACTACGGGTGCCTCAGCGTAGGAGTCCTAGGTACTGCAGGGGCCTCAACCAGGTCATAAGCGCTGTAGGCCTCCTGGCCCTGGGGTCACCTATTGGACAAGATTTTGCTCTCCCTAGACAGCTCCTTATGCCAACTTCTCTCACCCCTCTTACTGGTGTTGTGTACCTGGTCTGGGTTGTTTTTGCCTACTCTTCACCCTTTTTCTGCACATTAGCATTAATAACATATATACATTCTGAACATATTTACATTTCCCACATTTTACAGTTTATTCTCTGTACCTGAGTGGTGGGTGTCGTAGATTGACACGTGTTGACCTAATTCTGATGTAGGATTGGTGAGAGTGGGTCTATGTGTTGCAGACTGCTACCCAGTTTACTTGTGACTACCTGATCTCACAGTAGGAATGGCAGGTACACCGATTGCAGGATTCTCTAGTTCCAACACAACGGGTGGTTCTTCTACTCTTGGCGTTTCTACTGCCGGTGGGAACATCAAAGTTGGAATTAGGTATGTACCTTCTATTTGAGGCGAATCCGATTGTAATTCTCCAATGAGTGTTTGGACTGTCTTTGGCTCCTCTTTTTCAGGTTTTGGATCAGGTACATCTTCTTCTGGATGTAACTGTTGAGGGCACTTCTTCAAATGATCTCTGGACACTGTTACTGTTGTTTCATCATGATATTTGCTGATGAGACAGGTTTCCTGGTTATCAAATTCAGATGGTAACACAGTGTATGGTTCTTTTTCCAATTGATCATCTAGTTTGTGCATTCTTTTTCTTTTCAAAACCAATTCACCTGGTGTTAAGGGCGTTCCTTGCGCACTTTTTTTAAAGTTGGTTTCTTGTTTTTCTCTAGATTTTTCCAGACTTCTTTCAACACATTCTTGTATTTTCTGGTATTGTTCTTTCCTTCTAGTATCCCAATCTGCATCTGTAGTATATGCTTCAGAAACTACTATGCCTATTTCGAAGTCTACTGGCAATTTTCCTGGTCTTACTCTCATAAGGTTATGCAGGGGTACAATTTGTTGAGTTTACTGGGATGTTGTTATAGATGTTAACAAGATCTGGTAACGTCTCTAGCCACTGGTTTCGTTCTTCTAAGGGCAGAGTTTTCAGCAATTCAATTACCACGTGATTCATCTTTTCGCACATTCCATTAGTTTGAAGATGGTAAGGCGTGGTACAAATTTTCTTGCATCCGTATAGGCGAGAGAACTGTTGAAATATTTCAAATTCAAAAGCAGGTCCTTGGTCTGTCAATACCTGTTCTGGATAACCATGTGGTTTGCAGAAATAGGCTTGAAATGTTCTTGCTGCTGTCTGAGCTGTCAAGTCTTTTACCGGAGCTACCACAAGGAATCTGGAATAGTGGTCTACCATGGTAAGAGCATAGGTGTAGCCTGATTTGCTGGGTGTGAGCTTGACATGATCTAAGGCTACCAGTTCTAATGGTTGTTTGGTGATGATAGGCTGGAGTGGTGCTTTCTAGCTGTCACGGTCTCTTCTTCTTAATGAACATGGTCCACAATTTTTACATCATCTCTCTATTAAGGATCTCATGCTGATCCAATAGAATCTCTCACGTAACAATATTTCCAGTTTTCTCCATCCAAAGTGTCCTGCTCCATCGTGATACGCTTCCAATTTGGACATCTCTCTTTGGAACTACAACTTGCCATACCATTTCATGTGTTCTTGGGATAATATACCGTCTGCACAGTTGACCATGATAGATGAATAACCTGCTTCTTTCTTTCCACACGTACTGGGCCTCTGGTGGAGCATTCTTTTCAAGTTGGGAATCCTGTTGGGTTATTACCTTCTTTACAAGGCTCACTGCCAGATCACTGTCTTGAGTCTTCTTCCATCCATTGTGATGCAACGGGTTTAGTGCAACAGTCTGTGTCACCACCCCACGGCCCGGTGCACTTGCCCTACAGCCTGCCTCCTCTCCTCTCCTCTTATCTCCCTTACCTCCTCACGTCCTGTCCAGGGGCAGGGGGCCCATGCTCCAGTCATCCACCGTCGCTCTCTGAGGTCCAGGTCCCGTCCCCGCAGACATGCCGCACGGGTCCACGCTCCCAGGCCTGCTGCACTTCCTCCTTCATCTTCCTTCCCAGGGCACACATAGGGGGCGGGCCCGCATGCTTACAGGCATTTATGGAGACAGCTCACCCTTACTCCGCCCCTTCCTCCCAGCCTATCACCAGCAGGCTTTGGGAATAAAAAGGTCTCAGACACTCCAGGACTTTGCCAGGGCAACTTCTATCTTACTGAAGTTGCAGCCCCAGGTCTCTCTCAGTTAGGGCTCTGCAGTCTGGTTCGCTGTAATGTTCCTTTTGTCCTAAGTCGGGTCTGGCAGTTCTTCTGTACTTCGTGCCCTGGCTCCTGTGCTGTTACCTGCTGTCACCGGTCGGCTTCTACCTGCTGAGTTCTCCCCGATTAAGCTTGTTCCCTGTCGTATCCCTAGGGTCGGTTCAACACGGGTGTCCGCCTCATCGGCCCCTTCACAGCTGTTCAAGGGGAAATCCCTGTTAGGGGGTCAATCCATCCTTGGGCTCCTGGGAGGTACCCCCGGTGTTGTGGTTCCGTGGCCTTCCTTAGGGGCGCCTTTCATATATATTGCTGTACCTTGCAATAAAGCTTTTGAATTTGATTTCCTGGTCTGGCTCTCCCTATCTGGTATCAGCAGCCGCCATATTTGCCAGTGGGTCCCCCTGATAGATCCGTCCGTAGGGCGTGACAGTCTGACGGTTCTGGTAGATGTGATCTTCAGCCATTTTCCATTTTCTACTTTTGTGGAAAGCTGGGAGTTCTATTTCCTCTAAGTCATCCTCTTCAATTCCATGTAGATGTACTTGAGGGTTTCTGGAGAGGGCATCAGCATTTGCGTTGTTGTGGCCTGTCCAGTATTTGATGGTAAAATCATAGTTCGATAGTCGGGCTATCCAAGCTTCGCGGTATCCAGGTGTGTTAATGGGTTATTATCCATGAAAACGGTAAATTTTGAAGCTGCCAGGTAATGCTTGAACCTTTCTGTTATAGCCCAGACCAAGGCCAAGAACTCCAACTTAAAGGAACTGTAGTTTTCAAGGTTCCTCTCTGTGAGTCGAAGTTTTCTGCTGGCATAGGCAATTACTCTTCCTCTACCATCTTGGATCTGGAAAAGGACTGCTCCCAGACCTACATTGCTTGCATCGGTGTAAAGGACGAATGGTTATAATCAGGGTAAGCCAGGATTTCCTCACCGGTTAGAGCCTGCTTCATCTGTTGGAAGGAGTTTTCTTGTTCTTCTCCCCATTCCAATGGTGGCTCTGAAGATCTTCTCTTCTTAGATTGGCCTACCAGAAGATATTGTAGAGGCGCTGCCATCTTTGTATGGCCCTTAATGAATCTTCTGTAGTACCCAACCAAACCTAACAATTGACATACATCGGTGACGGTGGTTGGTCTCTGCCAGTCCTAGATAGCTGTCACTTTATCCAGATCTGGTGCTACTCCATCTGTGCTGACCACGTGCCCCAAGTATTGAACTTTAGGTTTCAGCAGGTGACATTTAGATGGTTTGAGCTTCATCCCGTACTTTGCTAAAGCCTCAAATACCTCCTCCAGGTGTTCCAGGTGCTCTTCATAGGTCTTGGAATACACGATGACGTCGTCCAGGTATAAGAGCACCGTCTCGAAGTTTCGGTGTCCCAGGCAACATTCCATGAGTCTTTGAAATGTTCCTGGTGCATTGCATAACCCGAATGGCATGCTGTTGAATTCGCATAATCCCATTGGTGTTGTGAATGCAGTCTTCTCTCAGTCTTCTTCTGCAATGGAGACCTGACAATACCCACTAGTGAGATCTAATGTGGAAATATAATTAGCAGTCTTTAATGCAGCAAGAGACTCCACCATTCGGGGTAACTGGTAAGCACCTTTGTGAGTCTTATTGACCTCCCTGTAATCCACACACATCCTCATCGTGCCATCCTTCTTTCTGACTAGGGCAAAGGGGGCTGCCCAGGGACTACAGCTATCTCTTATAACGCCGGCCTCCTTCATGTCGCGCAGCATCTCTTTGGCATGCTGGTAGTGATTTGGTGGAATGGGTCTGTGTCTCAATTTAATTGGGGGATGATCTCCTGTGGGTATGCGATGGTTTAATCCTCCCAAAATCTAATGGATGCTTACTAAATATTTGTTCGAACTCTTGTGCTACCCGGTAAACTCCGCGTTTCTGGTGAGAAGGGGTGACATCAGTTCCTATGTGCAACTGCTGATACCAGTCCTCTAGCTGTCCTTTGGAGTTCTTATCCTCCGCCTGACTAGACGAGGAAACGGGTTCTACTGCCTGTATGTTGTTGTTACAGACAGTATACAGCTTTGCTACAGTAGCATACCGGGGTAGTTTTGCTTCCTCTTCCCCACAATTTAATACACGGATTCGTACTCTTCCCTTGCATACATCCACCACCCCTCTGGCTGTCAGTAGTGTAGGTCTATGTTCTGAATATACCGGCTCTACAACTGCCTAGTACTCCTTTCCTCTGAGACCGATCGCTGCAGGACACCTTATCATCATTTCACTTTTTGGTGGTAACACAATGGGGACCAGGTCTGTTACCCGCACACTGCCAATCTCTCCCCCAGACAGAATTACCTGTTGCTTGTGGATGAGGGCTCAGATTTCTCTTTGGATGACTCTCGTCCGCCCATAACCAGCAGTCTCAGCAATCTGTCGGAGTAAAAACAACACTTCTCCAAGGCAGTTTTCAATAACATTAGTACAAATTACCATGTAGGGGTATTTTTCATCAGGATTGTCCTCTACCACTCATAACCCTTGGCCTTTTAATCCCACCCTCCCCAACTTTATTGTAACTTCTTTGTACCCCACCTGTTCCTGTGGTTGTCCATTAGCTGCAATAATATAAAAATTGGGGTCTGGGTGTTTAAGATCGGTGGTAACCTGCGACCCGGTGTCCAGTAGGGCTGACATGGGGATTCCTTCTAGCGTAATGTTGAGGTACAGACGGCCTCCCACGTACTGATTACGCCAGTCATATGGGCCCAGTTGTCCTACTCCTGGAGGCTGGCCCTCGGGCCCAGGAATCTCATGTTTAAAGGACATCCTCTTGCAATGTGGCCTGGTTGTTGCATTGCAGTCAGATGGGTTGTTCTGAAGAATCCGTGTAGTCCCTGGCTCTGCGCTGGAATGGTGCATCGGTCCCCTGAACAGGCGACTTGTTGGTACCCTCCACGGGTGACATGGGTCTACGTTGGAATGGTGCATTGGTCCCCTGGACAGGGCAATCAGCTAGTTGAATTTGGCTTGGTGGTTGTGCTCCAGGCATGGCTTGCAAGAGTTTTAGTACATAGTCCATATTTTTGGTTACCTGCAGCACCTGGTTGCGCAAGTCATCACCTGAGTTATCTGCTACAGCTTGTCTTTCCAGCTTTGCAGGATCTTTAAAAACGGGTTTAAAGTCTATAGGAGAAGTGTTAAACTGCCAGGATTGGATTGCAGGCTCTGCAGACATTGGATCCCTTAACACTGTTATTGCGCGATCTTTTAAGTCATTAAAATTCACAGTTGGATGATCCAAGACCCACATGTGTACCTGCTGGCGGTGGTACTCTGACCTCAATCCTTCTGTAAACTCCTCTGCAAGCATTTTATCTTCCTCTAGTACACTTGCCGGGTCTACCTGTTTTAAGGACCGGAGTGCCCCTTGTAAATGGAGGGCATAGTCTCTGATGGTATCCTTCGGTCTCTGCTTGCACTGGTAGTACAGCATCCTCAATTCAGACTGTGTGCGTTTTTCAAAAACTACTTTAAGCTTATCAAACACTTTAGCAGCAGAGTCCCTGTCAGCATCACTCCAGGACTCAGCCTCCAGCTCTGCTGCGCCTGTTAATTGTCCCAGCACGACGGTGGCTCGCAGCTTTTCTGTCATCGTAAACATGTCCAGCATTGCACACATCTTTTGTTTGAAGACTGCTAGGGTACCGGGTTTACCTTCATATGTTGGCAACAATTTTGTGCCCGGTATGTACGGTAAGGCTATCGTCATTATCAGGGCCGCTGCTCCGGGTGCTGCATTCCGGGCATCCCCTCTGTCGGGGACTTGTGTGTCGTCCGAGTCACTCATGATGGGGCCCCCCTAGTTAATCGCTGCCAGCCAGTGAGGTAAAACAAACTTTTCCGGTCGTCGTCGGCTCTGCAGGGGGTGTTGAGCACCTCGGGTCTTTATGGATCTGGGCACTGCGCTTCGCTAATCTCCGGCCAAGGGAAGGGGCGGGGCTTATCTTTGCGCTCTTTCAGCTGCGTAGCCACGATGTGGTGCAGCAATGGCGGCCCGATTTTACAGTTCACAAAGTTAATAAAGTTCAACTTTTGGCACACAGTACCCAGTTTTTCCGGGCACAGGATCTTGTTCATGAAGCCAGGTTGAGGCGGTCGACAGGGTAGGGGGTACTCGGGTACCGAGGCCGATGGCGACTTGGATGGGGAATCACGGTTGGTCGGTCCCCGGTCCCGTGCCCTGGACCCTCAATGGCGGGGATGGTGGGGGAATAAGGGGATTGGTTACGTGACACCACCTGTAGTACCTGGTAAATTGTATACCAGCGCTGCAGCCGGCCGCTGAGGTGATGGAGTGCAGCTCAGTGTAGTACAGCTCCCCACAGGTGGAGCTTTATCTCAGGGCAGCAGGGATGGATGAGGGGAGTAGTAGCCGCGTCTCTGCAGTCAATGCTGTGAATAGTATGGTGGCTCAGTGGTTAGCACTGTATATGGTGGCTCAGTGGTTAGCACAGTATGGTGGCTCAGTGGTTGGCACTGTATATGGTGGCTCAGTAGTTAGCACAGTATGGTGGCTCAGTGTATAGCACTGCACGGTGGCTCAGTGGTTAGCACAGTATGGTGGCTCTGTGGCTAGCACAATACGGTGGCTCAGTGGTTAGCACTGTATGGTGGCTCAGTACTTAGCACTGTACGGTGGCTCAGTGGTTAGCACTGTACGGTGGCTCAGTGGTTAGCACTGTACGGTGGCTCAGTGGTTAGCACTGTATGGTGGCTCAGTTGTTAGCACTGTATGGTGGCTCAGTGGTTAGCACAGTATGGTGGCTCAGTGGTTAGCACTGTACACGGTGACTCAGTGATTAGCACTCTATGGTGGCTGAGTAGTTAGCACTGTATATGGTGGCTCAGTGGTTAGCACTGTATACGGTGGATCAGTGGTTAGCACAGTATACGTTGGCTCAGTAGGTAGCACTGGATATGGTGACTCAGTGGTTAGCACTGTATGGTGGCTCAGTGGTTAGCACTTTATGGTGGCTCAGTGGTTGGCAATGTATATGGTGGCTCAGTGGTTAGCACAGTATGGTGGCTCAGTGGTTGGCACTATATATGGTGGCTCAGTGGTTAGCACTGTATATAGTGGCTCAGTGGTTTGCATAGTATGGTGGCTCAGTGTCCAGCACTGTACGGTGGCTCTGTAGTTAGCGCAGTATGGTGGCTCAGTGGTTGGCACTGTATATGGTGGCTCAGTGTTTAGCACAGTATGGTGGCTCAGTGGTTAGCACTGTATATGGTGGCTCAGTGGTTAGCACAGTATGGTGGTTCAGTGGCTAGCACAGTACAGTGGCTCAGTTGTTAGCACTGTACGGTGGCTCAATGGTTAGCACTGTACGGTGGCTCAGTGGTTAGCACTGTACGGTGGCTCAGTGGTTAGCACTGTACGGTGGCTCAGTGGTTAGCACTGTACGGTGGCTCACTGGTTAGCACTGTATGGTGGCTCAGTGGTTAGCACTGCACGGTGGTTCAGTGGTTAGCACAGTATATGGTCGCTCAGTGGTTAGCACTGTATACGGTGGATCAGTGGTTAGCACAGTATACGTTGGCTCAGTAGGTAGCACTGGATATGGTGACTCAGTGGTTAGCACTGTATGGTGGCTCAGTGGTTAGCACTGTATACGGTGACTCAGTGGTTAGCACTTTATGGTGGCTCAGTGGTTAGCACTACATGGAGGCAGAGTGGTTAACTCTGTATGGAGGCTCAGTGGTTAGCACTGTATATGGTGGATGAGTGGTTAGCACTGTATACGGTGACTCAGTGGTTAGCACTCTATGGTGGCTCAGTGGTTGGCAATGTATATGGTGGTTCAGTGGTTAGCACAGTATGGTGGCTCAGTGGTTAGCAGTGTATATGGTTGCTCAGTGGTTAGCACAGTGCAGTGGCTCAGTGGTTCGCACAGTGCGGTGGCTCAGTGGTTTGCACAGCGCAGTGGCTCAGTGGTTTGCACAGTGCGGTGGCTCAGTGGTTTGCACAGTGCGGTGGCTCAGTGGTTTGCACAGTGCAGTGGCTCAGTGGTTTATACAGTGCGGTGGCTCAGTGGTTTGCACAGTGCAGTGGCTCAGCGGTTAGCACTGCACGGTAGCTCAGTGGTTTGCACAGTGTGGTGGCTCAGTGGTTTGCACAGTGCGGTGGCTCAGTGGTTTGCACAGTATGGTGGCTCAGTGGTTTGCACAGTGCGGTGGCTCAGCGGTTAGCACTGCACGGTAGCTCAGTGGTTTGTACAGTGCGGTGGCTCAGTGGTTAGCACTGCGCAGTAGCTCAGTGGTTTGCATAGTGCGGTGGCTCAGTGGTTTGCATAGTGCGGTGGCTCAGT
This sequence comes from Allobates femoralis, assembly GCA_033576535.1. Taxonomy (NCBI): domain Eukaryota; kingdom Metazoa; phylum Chordata; class Amphibia; order Anura; family Aromobatidae; genus Allobates; species Allobates femoralis. Next base: position 362,315,995 of record JARQOC010000001.1, read on the forward strand.
GGTTAGCACTGCGCGGTGGCTCAGTGGTTAGCACTGCGCGGTGGCTCAGTTGTTAGCAATGCGCGGTAGCTCAGTGGTTAGCACTGCGCGGTGGCTCAGTGGCTGGCACTGCACGGTGGCTCAGTGATCAGCGCAAGATAGAGGCAGAGTGGTTAGCGCAGGATGGAGGCAGAGTGGTCAGCGCAGGATGCAGGCAGAGTGGTCAGCGCAGGATGCAGGCAGAGTGGTCAGCGCAGGATGGAGGCAGAGTGGTCAGCGCAGGATGGAGGCAGAGTGGTCAGCGCAGGATGGAGGCAGAGTGGTCAGCGCAGGATGGAGGCAGAGTGGTCAGCGCAGGATGGAGGGTCAGTGGTCAGCGCAGGATGGAGGGTCAGTGGTCAGCGCAGGATGGAGGGCCAGTAGTCAGCGCAGGATGGAGGGCCAGTGGTCAGCGCAGGATGGAGACTCAGTGGTCAGCGCAGGATGGAGGCTCAGTGGTCAGCACAGGATGGAGGCTCAGTGGTCAGTGCAGGATGGAGGCTCAGTGGTCAGCACAGGATGGAGGGCCAGTGGTCAGCAGAGGATGGAGGCTCATGGGTCAGCAGAGGATGGAGGCTCAGTGGTCAGCGCAGGATGGAGGGCCAGTGGTCAGCGCACGTCCATCCCCCCCTCCCATCCGCTCCGTCTCACCCGCACCCGCTACCTCGTCCATGTGTCAGCCTCTAAAAGGAAAATGACAGGCAATTGTGTGAATACTCCTATAATGGTCTCTGATGAGCCTTACAGTACTCTTTAAGGCGAAACGCGTAAGACGAGAAAATTATGGAGTTTTCCCACTGTTTTAATGTCACAACTGAAGGAAGAAATTGGACTTCTGTTGAATCAGAGGACTCTGACACTCTATTTGAGTTAAGTTAATCCTCATCCAGATTCTGTCCTGTTGTTATAATTTGGAGTACGATACCTCTATATATAAATTATTTGTTACAATTGTGATAACCTTTACCTAGGGCTATCATAGGGCACCCGGAACATTAGGGTGGTATTACCTCCATGGTAAGGCAGCTCTACAGATATAGGGGCAGAAAAGGTATACTCATAGTGTGATGTGCTTTTCTCCTTCAGTGAATTTTTAAATATACACTTTTTCCATTTTGTATAGTTTTTTGACTAGACCAGTCATTTTAATGAGAATTAATAAAATAATTCTTTAAATACTTATCCTGAAGTGGTAGTCCTCACATCTTTAGTCCTCGCCTGTAAACCAGCAGGAAAAGGCACCTTAAGGGGCGCAACTATTTACATCTTAATCCTGGTCACAACATACTCCTACGACCACACACCTCCATTTGTGTTTAACTCCAGTCAGGCTTATAATTCCTTACAATAGTCTTTGTAGGCATCTAAGTGTAGTGGTTACTGGGTCTCACATTAGTGCATGCGGGCGCAAACCTTTTCAACATTTTTAAACGTTATATTAAAGCATATTTTCACATATATTCAGTTTCAAACTCTAGAGAAGTACTTTATAAGTCAAATTTATTGCAAATAGGGGCCTGTCTTTGTGTACTATGCTGGTATCTATGCAACACTGGGATGCCTTCTGACCGTCTGTGACTTTGTACATTTACTTCAGGTGTGACAGGCTCATTGCTGACAGTACTATGATATGATTTAAGTAATACGGGAATACCGGATGATTTTCTGTGACTTTTTGAACCTACCAGGGGTGCGACAAGCTCACTTCTGGCAGGGGCGAGTTCTCTTAGTCCATCTGTAGCTAGGGCTAATGCCTCTTCTTCTTCTTCTTCATCATGAAGGTTTGGTCTTTCTGAGGTTGCTGGTGTAGACGGTTGTGAAAACAGTATTAATGGAACCACTACAGCATTGTTGATTTAAGGCCAGGACTAGGGAAAATCACTGTGCGAACCTGTCACGCGCTGACATTGCTGGATGCTGCTGTGTATCTGTTTGTCTTTAAGAGCTGCATGGTTGATAGTTGTGAAGGTCCTGGCCTCCTGTGTTGGGCTCCAGAAATGCATTCACTATTAGGTTCAACTGCTGGTTGAGGGGTTAATGTGTGACTCACCTGAACTCCCCACCCTTTAGCCTTTAAGTAGCCTCTCCTTCCACCAGGTAGTGCTGCTGATAGAGTTACACTCTATACCTGGAAGCCGTGCTGTGCTGACCTGTGTGTTTGTGTGGCTGTTGTCCTTTCTGCTGGAGTTGCTGTATCCCGTTTCTGTGGAGGGAGGTGAGGGGGGACTAGCGCAGAGCTGGTGGAGGAGTTTTAGGGAGTGGCTGAAGGCTTGAACCTTCTCATCTTCAGAGATACCTTCGGGATGAGGGCCATTCAGGGTTTCCAGACTAGGGTCAGACTAGTCTTCCCTGATCACCCTGCCCGTATCTGCCATTCCCTTATCAGCATTTTCACTACACCGTGACAGAACCTTTGTTTCAGCATCTTCTATTTACCAAGGAACTAATAGAGTTCCATCTTTATTCGCAGTTGGACTGGGCACACTTTCAGGTGGTCTCTGGATACAGTAGTAGCAGACGTTTTTCCTCCATCCTTGGTGACAAGTCACACTTTGCTGTTGTCAAAGTTAGATTGTAGGATTGTATAGGGTTCAGCTTCCCTCTGATCATCTACCTTATGTGTTCTTCTTTTCCTTTTCCTTGCTCTCCTGGTGATAAGGGAGTGGCAGGGGCATGTTCACTATAGTCTTTCTCTTGTTTTTGCTGGGCTTGCAACAGACTTTCTTCTACACACTGCAGACTTTTCGGTACTGTAGTTGTCTCTCAGTATTTCAATATGTGTCTGGCTGGTTAGGTATTGTTTCTGGTGTTAGGGCGTGCATTTCCAGGTCTGGGGAGTTTACCTAGTCTTGCTCACATCAGGAAAGCTGGGGCAAAGTTAATTGATTTTGTAGGGAACTGGTTATACATCTCGACTAGGTTTGGTAACTTCTCAGGCCATTGGTTGCACTCTACTAGCGGTAAGATCTTTAGTAAGTCGATCACCAGCTGATTCATTTTTTCACATAGGCCAATACCTTGCAGATGGTATGGTGCGTCCTAGATCTTTTTACAGCCATATAAGGTGCAGAATTCTTGGAAGACCTCTGCTTTGAAAGCCGGTCCTCTGTCTGTTAGAACTGGATCTGGATAACCATGGCTTCTGCAGAAGTACTCTTGAAATGTCTTGGCAGCTGTTTTTGTGTCTGGTCTTTTATTGGCACAACCACTAGGAAGTGTGAGTAGTGGTCAATTTCATTAAGGCATAGGTGTATCCTGACCAACTTGGGGACAATTTCACGTGGTCAAGAGCCACTATTTCAAGTGGTTGCTTGGTGATGATGGGCTGCAAGGGGGCCCTCTGGCTGCCACTATGCTTTCTCCTCAGGTTGTATGGGCTGCATTTCCTACATCACTTTTCAGTGGACTGTCTCATACCTGTCCAGAATAAGTGACCACGGGTGACAACTTCTAACTTCTTCCATCCGAAGTGTCCTACCTTGTTGTGATAGGCTTCAAGGTACATCTTTTCTTGGGACCACGATCTGCCACACCAGCTCATGCATATGGGAGTTGATAGTCCTTCGGCACAGTTTGCCTTCATAGACGAACAGCTTTCCACAGCTGTATGATTTCTGGTGGTGTATCAGGAGCTGGAGATGAATCAGCTGCTCCAAGCAGTTCTTTCACCATGCGGACAGCTGGATCACTGTTCTGTGTCTCTGCCCAACCATGATGAGGTAGTGGATTGAAGGAAACCTCTCGGACTACTGAGCTCCTGTTATTCACACAGTGGGCGGCATTGGGAAGCATACTGGTGATGGAATGCCGGCATCTTGATCTCTTCCAGTTCTGCCAAGTCTTCTTCTGAGTCAGGAGGGTTCGGCATGCACGATAAGGCATCGGCGTTGGCATTCTTGTTACCAGCTTGATACTTGATGACAAATTCATAATTGGACAACTGGGCCATCTACCATTGCTCTAAGGCACCGAGCTTTGCTGTCTCCAACCAAGTGCATCAGTGGGTTGTTGTCCATGCAGATTGTGAACTTGGAAGAGGCGAGGTAGTGGTTGAACCGCTCGGTCACTGCTCAGATGATAGCTAGAAACTCCAACTTGAGCAATAGCTGTAATTGGCAGGATTTCTTTCGGTAGGGCGAAGCTTTCTACTGGCATAGGTGATGAGTTTCTTTTTGGCCTGCTGCACTTGAGATAGCATAGCTCCTAGACTGACGTTGCTGGCATCTGTGTAGAGGATGAATGGCTGACCATTGTCTGTCTGAGTAAACCAAGATCTTTTCTCTGGTGAGGGTTTGCTGAATGTTGTTGAAGAACTCTTCCAATTTGGAATTCCACTCAATCAAGGGACTCTTTGTTCTGGGCTTTTTGGAGTGGCCAACTAGAAGGTCTTGAAGGGGGGCAGCCATTTTTGTGATGCCTTTGATGAAGCGTCTCTAGTAGCCGACTAACCCCAAGAAATGTCGAACTTCACGGATGGATGTGGGTACTTGCCAGTCTCTGATGAATGTCACCTTGTCTGGATCTGGTGCTACTCCTTCTGCACTCACAACGTGGCCTAAATACTGTACTTTGGGCTTCAGGAGATGACATTCCGATGGTTTCACCTTCAAACCAAAGTTGGACAATGCTTCAAAGTCTTCCGCTAAGTGTTTCAGGAAATGTTCATACGTCCTGGAATAAACAATGATATCGTACAGACACAACAGCACAGTCTCAAAGTTCTTGTACCCGAGGCAGGACTCCATGAGCCTCTGAAGTGTAACGCACCTGGAACCTAACCCGAACGGCATACAGTTGAATTCACATAGCCCTATTGGTGTGGTGAAAGCAGTCTTTACTTTGTCAGTCTCTACAACTGGAGGACGGATGGGACTTCACAATTATGTAAGTAGATACATAGATTACCCTTAAGGCCCCATCACACAGCGCCGATTACATAGGCGACATAGGGGCGTGGCCTATCGACGGCGACATTGTCCCTACGTCGCCTCATGTAGAGGGGCGATGTCGGCGCCGCCGGGATGTCGCCTGGTTTCAGAGCAGTGCTCTGAAACCAGGCGACCGATCTGGGGTGATGTGCACACATCGCCCCATGTAACCGGCCGCCGGTGACCTGTCAGGCGATGGGAGCCATAGGCTCCCATTTTCCTGCATCGCCCCTGGGGTTTTCAGACACCCCAGCAATTGCGCCCTCAACCTAAGGGAACGTGGTTCCCCGGAAGTTGAGACTGATCCTGTGGGAAACATCCGGTTGAATCCCATCGCCGCTTTACACGCCGCAACCACCAAGGGAATGTGGGCGTACCTGTGCAGCGGCTTGAACATATAGGCGTGCCAAAGTCCGCTACATCATCACGCCCAAACGTAAATCATTGGCCAACACAATAGCGTCCTGATTGGCCAGGGTGTGCAGGGAGGCTGGCGAAAACGTGACGCAAGTGTGTTTGCCTTGTCCCACGGAATAGACTCTTTTGTCGTGTACAAGTGTGCTTCCATCCACTTAGGAGACGCTAACGCATCACACAGGAGCGGTTTGGAGTTACACTCTAATTGCGTTACCATACTATGTGGTTTGATATGTGTGCGTCAGTAGCTAAAGGTGGGAATATAGGCAAAATGCAGCTAACATATGTGCCTACATTTGTCCATGGCATTGTACAGCTGCCATGGCACCACTAGACTATGTGTGTGCGTGCACATGTCTACCACAAATTGTGTCAACCTATATGGGCCACAATATCATGGCCTGGATCAATGTGTTGTGTCCAGGTGTCCCTCTGCCCACACCACACCACAATGGATATGTAGACACATTTGCCACATACAATGTCGGACAAATTGCTTAACCTGGCTCATGCATATCAACACATACTGTGTCTGGTACCCAGCCATAGGTGACAATGGGTGACAAAGCATCGGGCACACCAGAAAGCTTGGTTAACCTGCCCTCCATCCCCAAGTAATGAGTCTCACACGTTGTTATTTGGATCCAAAAAAAACATTTAAATTTATTATCAATGGCAAAAGACTTGCAATTTAAAAAAAAAAATAAAACAGTAAAGCATCATGTTACATTGTAAAGACACAACAAACATATTGGCACACAAATACCAAATAACTGTTAAAAAAAAGTATTAAGTGTGCACCACCCACAAAATAGCAAATAAACCTCAACTACCTAACTAACTAAAACATGTGCACACATTAACATAAAAGCAAACAATACATGTTGTGCAGCCACCCTGCAGAATACACCATGGCCACCATGTACAGGCCGGACAGCCCCAGCCACTCTACAGCTGCTGGTGCTGCCAGGCCACTGCCCCAGGGCCATTAAAGTAGGAGCAGTATGCCTCTCTACTGTTCCTGGCATCCTGCTGACCTGCTGAGTCCGACCATGGCTCAGCGGCTGGAGTGGTGCCACACCATGGTCGTCATCACGCCAAGCCTCTGGACGGACCTCCCCTGTTGTGGGGTCCACGGAATCCACATAACTTGCCGGCGTATATGATGACCGATCCCTACGACGTAGGAAGTTATGCAGCACACAGTAGGCCAGCACTACCACATCAATAGATTCCAGTTTCATATGCATACGTGTATGAAAAATCCTGAACGCATTTTCAACCACACGGCGGGCCCGGAATAGCCGGTAATTGAAAATGCGCTGCTCAGAAGTAAGGGTCCTCTGGGTATATGGCTGTAGTAGTTGTGCCTGAAGTGGGAACGCTTCATCCCCCACAAACGCAAAGGTGAGATGAAGTTCAGCCCACCTCTCCTTAGTTCTTGTGCCAAGGAGCAGTGTGCGAACACACCCCCATCGGAGATTCGCCCGTTCATTCCAACGTCCACGTAGTGGAACTCATAGTTCGCTTCTACCAGGGCCATGAGGACTATACTAAAATAACCTTTGTGATTGTAATACAAAGACCCCGAGTTGGGGGGTTTAGTAATCCTCACGTGCTTACCATCCAATGCCCCACCACAGTTTGGGAAGTCCCACCGGCTATCAAAGCCTCGGGCTACTTCCATCCATTTAGCGGGTGTTTGTGACAACTGCATATAGGATGGCAGCCAGCAGAGCACTCCAGATGGCCTCACACGTCTCAGGGATCAGGCAGCTCAGCAGGGACAGTGATACACGTGAAGTGTATTGCAGGTCGGTCCGTGACCGGTCTGTAGACAGGAACCGCAAAGTAATAGCCAAACGCTCCTCAGCTGATACAGATCAACGGTTGACAGTGTCCTGAGGGGCTATCAATGGCCCTACGCATTCCAAAAGGAATGTGAAAGAGTCCTCGGACATACGGAGGTAGTTCCTGAAATCATGCGGATTATGATCCTCCAGCTCACGGACCAGCTGCATGTGGCTCTGGGTGTCCCGGTGGCGAAGCCAATCCCGACTCCACACACGGTGTAGTCTGCGACTCCGCCACCTCTCATATCTATCCTCCAGCCACAATTGCTCTTCCACCAAGGCAAGAGCCACAGTCACATCTCCATCAGGGTCAAACATCATCTCCAGTACCAGCACCTGTATATGATAAACATAAAATATAAGTCCCATGTAACATTTATTCACATGTTTGCATACAAACTAAGCATCTAAATACTGATGCTGGCCACTAGGGCATAACATATACAAACAGTGTTGTGCATTGCATACCAACAGATTAACCCTTTGCAAGGCCAAAAACCATAGTGCCCCGAGAACAAAGGAAACATGCTCACTGATCAGCCCTGTCCATCCTTGTTGACTTTGTAGGCGGCAAAATTAAAACACATCAGGCCTTATGTGGGGAAACAATTTACATGTGTTAGCACAAGAGAGGTCCCTACATGTGTGTAAAATATTTATGTATTGCAGATTTAGACACATGAACAGTATGTAAATAACCACGTACCACTGCATTTGTGGGTGACGAATAATCTGTGATGCCACGAAGAAGAGTATACATGACTCATCATGTAGTGTTCCAGGGCCAGATGTGTTGTCAATGGTGCATGTCCACAGCTATACCTTAGGTGCTGCCACAAGGCTACATCCATGCCTCATAGTAGCCATGTACGTCCCAGTGTGTGTCCTTCACAAACAGTAATATGTCTCTGCTAATATGTTCCTCCCCGCTAACCAAGACATAACCATCCTGCAAACATGATTCTGTATGGCAAATGGAAACAACCACATTACATTGCAAACTACAATGTTCCAATGGATAAAACAAACATGCATTTGGCAACACACAATGGTGTATGTGACCATCAGTATTTAACATTAGGGGCAGCACTTGGGCGTCATATATACGTCATTTTTGCGTTACCAAATGTTTTTCCCATTAGGCAGCCTTCACAATGCAGTTATTCACTGATCAGTCTCCATCAGTGTTTGTGTGCCCAAACCAGGCGAGGAACCAGGAAAGGAACTTGGTGAGAAAATAATAAATTTAAAGATTGACACATGTTCAGAGTTTTGGAGACACTCCTGGATTTGGCATACAAATACTGATGGACACTGATCAGTGAATAAATGCAGTGTGAAGGCATCTTAATAACGACAACACGCATCAACATTCATGTTTGCACAGCACTACTTACTTAATGAATCTGGGCAGCAAGCGTGTCAGACATCCGCCGTGACCACATTTTATCTGTGAATTAACCAATCAGAAACGCTTTGTCATCACGTAATCAGCAGGCGCATGAGCGTGCCCAGGTGTTGGTAAGCAATGTGCCTAATTGGTGTGTGATGATTGGTCACTTTCTGCTTAAATAACTCCTGTTTTTGCCTAGCCCTTGTCTAGACTGTTATGTGCATTGAGCTAGTAGTGTCTTATCAGCATTTCTCTGTTGGACAGACGGTAAGTGGACTCACATGGAGATATTATTGGCATCATAATTTTGTCACGTTTGAGCATTGTTGCTTTTTAGGCTGCTTAGGCGCAGTCAAACATACTGCAGATAGCGTCATGTAGAAGTGTCATTAGCGTGATTAAATTCCCATTGTGATATTTGTTTGGTCATACACATTGTAATGTAGGTAGTTAGCTTTGTTAAATGTTTCATGTAGAACCTGGTTGTCTGCCTAAAGAGTGGTGAGCGAGCTGTGTGTTTAGGGAATGTTATGGCACTTCATCTCTATACTGTTAAATATTAACCCTTCACAAAGCCTCAACTATATTAACATTACAGCATAATGTAGCGTACATGTCAAAGTGTGGCCCACATGCAAACGTACTTGCTCCACACATGTTTTTTAGGTGCCACCAGAGGGTAGTTAGACACAGATTAGTGTGTGATGTATGCTGGCCATGTGTTTGTGAGCATGTTTGTTGATATGTGTACATTTTTCACAGATGGCCGAGTATCAGGAGTTTGTGACCCAAATCCTCATTTTGTACCAGAAGCACGAATGCCTGTGGCGGACGGCGCTGCCTGCCTATAGCGATCTGGCAGCGTGGGCTGCAGCCTACAAGCCTCTTGTGGCGCTGGCAAATCGCCTCCAGCCCCACAAGAGGTGGAACACCGTGAACGTTGCGGAGAAGATAAGAGCCCTGTTCCAGCGGTACCACAAAAAATACACTGAGGCACGGTCCGGGGCTGGAGGTGAGGAGGTCCAAAGGGCCAATTTGTGGTACTATGACCTCCTCACCTTCACCCTGGGCCAAGAGGGGCCACATAGAACACGGTGCAGCATGCGAGGTCCGCAGCCTTCACTAGGCCCAGCCCAAGACCCATCCCTGCCGCAGGAGGTGGGTAATTGTGTTTGTCTGTGTGATTGTTGCACCATATTTGCAACACAGGTGTCAATAGGTGCATGCATTTCCTCTTCACACTTGCCCATCTGGTTTACCTTGGTATTTAAATGGTTTTTAAAAAGCATGTTTTCTTGGTGGTGTGTGTGCAACTATTTCTCTTGTTTATGACCATTTCTCCTAGATATGTTGGAACCACCGGTGAGTATACGTCACTAGTGCTGTTGTTGCCCTTTTGTAGCTCTGTACTCTTCTCTTTTTTTACTGCTTTTTTCCCATGGTGTTTGTTGTGCTCAATTTCATGGTGGTAGATCTGTGGCCTATTGTGATCAATGATACTGCTTCATGTCTTTGATATTTGTGTTTTCTTCCTCTTTTTCCAGGCCCCTCTGGCGCCTGGCTCCATTGAAGAAGAGTCAGCAGCTGGAAAGGCTCTCCCATCGATATCTGCGAGAGAGCCAGTGCCCGGGACTTGTGGTGGGGGGCCTGGCCCAGGACCCAGCTCTGAGATTCGACGAAGAAGACCACCTGCCCCACCAATTACGGAGCTGGGTACCTGGGCAAAACAGGTTCTTCTCGACCGAGAAAGGAAACCCGGCTCTGGTTTCAGGTACCTCGCCAGCGAAATGCTGGCCCGGATGGAGCCAGAGCAGCGGAACATCGCAGAGCGGGCCATGTGTCGTGTCCTGGAGGCGGGCGTAGATGGGTCGCTGCGATGGGGGGCGATGTTGCCATTACCCCAGAAGACCACCCCATGGCACACTGCGCCCGCCAGATGCAGGGTGAGGAGGTCCCAACCTCCTGATACTCCACCTCCCCCAAGAAAAAGCACCCGTCAACATCTGCCTCACTTGGACACTGGGTCTACCATGAGGAGGTGGGGGAGGCGCCATTGTCTGATCCAGCAGAGGATGATGCTTAGAGCGGACACTACTAGCCTTGGCCCACTGGTGGTGAGGGCATGCCCTGACCCTGTGGCCCTGGTGATGGTGCTGTCCCGCCTGATGAAGGCATGTCCTGACCCTCTTGCCCTTGGGATGGTGGACTCCCGGGTGTTGATGGCGGGGCTGGCCCCTCCGGGACGGGTAGTGTGGGTGGGCCACGTGCGGTTGGGGACTGGGGTCCCTCCCAGATAAAGATTCAGCATCATCTGTAATATCAAACCAGATGAGACAGATGTGAGAAAAAATGGACAGGACATAGGGAAGACACCTTGTGTGTGTTTCACTATGTAGTTACAGCATGAGAGATAATTTTTTTTAAACGTGCATTGCCATGGTAGGTGTTTGCCTTTAAATTTGAAGATATGCCAGTAACCAACTTGTATTTGCACCATGGCTGCCTACACATACTGGACATGTACTAATTTTTTATCTGTTGTGTGATCATTGTGTGGCTACATTTAATGTGTCACCGGTTAAACATATGTGGCCTAAGGTGTCATGTGTGTGTTGAACATGGCATTGATATGTATTTGTCACATTTACACTCTGGACACACCTCTTTTTTCAGGAAGCATAGCTTAAGGATCAGTATAGGTGTCCGCATTTGTGGGGCAAATGAGTGTTGAAGACACCTTCATGTTGCAGTGTAAACAACAAGGCAATGCACATTGCTGACACCTCAACATGGTGCCAAACTACACTTTATGTGCTGTAGGCCACAACAACCAGATAATTGTGTCTTGTTATTTACATGTAACTTTGAAGGTGTGTGTTTGCCAGTGGCACATACTCACCATGCAGCCTGGCAATCCTGGCCCGAAGATCGACAATGCGGCCTGGGCATTTGTGCTTCAGGTCTGTGATCTTCTGGATCTGCTTGCAGGTCCTCTCCACACCCAGTTTGTGCAGCAGGGCCCGCTGGATCCTTCGCAGAATGCTGCGTTTGCGCAGCCGTGGGTGCCGGTGATAATGGTCACACCAATAATAATGGCGATCACACAAGTCTATGAGGACCAAGAGCTCCGCCAGACCCCATGTGACAGCACGCTGTGCTGCGGCCATGACTCTGCTGCTATGTGCAGGGGACGGCCAGGCACCTTGCAGGCAGAGTGAAACCGAAAGAAACATCATGACGTCTCCACACACACTTGCGCCGCAACAAAGCTGGTAACTAACAAGGTTGCCGTCCGGGGAACGGGAGTCCCGTAATTAACACATCAGCGTCACCTAATTTACAAACATTTTCAGTGCGCTACCTATGGCAGCCATGTGCGATGTGCACGCCCATATATTCCCTGTCGTGTGTAGCAATATCATGTACATTGTACATGATCGGAACAACAGTACAAAATTTAGCAGCGCTATGGAGGGCCCGCGTAATTGTGCTTAGGTAATGGATTGTTGTGTAGGCTCGGATGCCTGTGGTGCTGAAGTGACAGCTCTTTAAAGATGGCGCCCTGTGAAGGGACATCCAATGGAAACACAGTAGCCCCCACCAATCATAGCTGATGGGGCGCGGTATCCAGCACGCTGTGGCACGCCTCTGGGAAATCACTAGGCGATGCTGATTCCAGCCAGATACCCAGCTTACACGCCACAATCAGGTCAATTCACCTTCTGGGTTGACTCTGATTTTAGAACAAGGCTCTGAAACTGCAACCAGGATCAACTTCGAAAATCACGAGCAAGTTGCCCATTTACACGTCGCAACTTCAAAGCAACCATGATGAAAATCCCGATTGCGTAGCAGTTGCTTCACAGCAGTTGCGGCATGTAAAGGTACCTTTAGGCCACGTGCACATGCTGAGTATTTGATGAGTTTCTTACCTCAGGATTTGTAGCCAAAACCAGGAGTGGATAATTAAATACAGAAGTGGTGCAGGTGTTTCTATTAGGCTATTTTCACACATCTGTGTCACCACAGACGTGTGAAACATGGCCGTTTCGGGGCGGGGCATGCACACGTGTCAGACGTGTGACACATGTGCAGTCTGTGTGTCCATGGACAGCACACGGACAGCCTGTCAACTGCATACTTACCTCCCTCCAGCACCGTTGCTCCTCTCTCTTCCGATCCGCTCTAGGGCTCAATGAAGTGAAAATTCATGAGCCCTAATGAGTGGCACCAGAAGAGTGAGGAGCAGACACCGCTGGAGCGAGGTGAGTATAAAATTATTTATTTTCAGGCTTTTCACTTTTGTCCGTGGTCCGTGCACACAGATGTCACACTGTGAACATCCGTGTGCAGGACGTTTGGACATAAATGCAGTCTGTGGCTCTGCATAAAAATGGACTTGTCGCCGTGTGGAGCACACTGACACGCATGTGCTCCACACGGAGGCACGGTCCATGCGGAAAGACGGATGAGTGAATTTGCCCATAGGGGAACATGTGTCCCCGTATGTCTGTGCCTCCAGCATGTGTCGGCACGTACTGCTTATGTGCCAGAGGCACGGACATGTGACTGAGGCCTACAAAGGGTTAAATGCTTCAGCTCTTTGTGTGTCTGATTGAACCCAGCTTCCCACCTGTATGCCAGGTAGGATATCAGGTGATTGGTTTTAGGTAAGGCCAGTCTTCCATAATCCTGCAAAGGTGCAGGATATACTATTTTGGACTGGAGGCTCAGCCTCTGTGAGGTTACTGGGAGCGGCTGAAAGAACTCCGTGTTGAACACTGCCCAAAACCTTTGGAGAGGTAACAGACTTGAAATCCATGTCTGAAGACTGATGGGGTGGGGATGGGGTCAGTGGAATCATTATGGAAATATATATTATGTTAAAGCCAGAGGAAGGCTATTATTGATGATATTTGCCTGGTTTATGGAGGAGTAAATAAACCACATGAATGTTTTTAAATGGAGAGTGTCATTCCTGGTGCAACTTCGTGACTGACAAGCTGAGTGAGTAACACCATATTATAACAAACTGTTACTATATGTATATACATATTGCACACATATATAATCACAGACTTCCACTTTTTCCTGGTGGAGATCCTCCCCGCATTGTGAACAGACCGGAATCTATCGGAGCCGCCACTGCATCTTTTCCAATCTCCGGGGGATGTTTTCTATGATATTTTCTGATGACATTTATCTCCTCAATTCTGCTGCAGCATTTTGTGTAGACTACATCTCCCAACATCCCTTGCTGCTCCTCTCCTACCAGTTTTGCACAGAAGAAAAGTTGAGTATCAAGCAGTAAAATAAAGCTTTTTATTTAGAGCCTTATAAATTAAGGATCAATGAAAAGAAAGTTTTTACATCCAAATTAGTCCAGAGTAACAGCATGTTGTAATGTCATGGTACAGCGTCAAAAAATCTATTTAGGGGAGTCCACAACCGGACCCTGTAGATATGCTATGCAGAAAAAATCCCATACAGTTATATATGATTGGGCTGTAAAACATACCCATTAGTAAAGTGACCAGTGCATAACACAAGTTCAGAGGTTTAATCCCACTGTGTGCAGTCTCAAAGTGCGTAGTGCATATGTGACAAATTGTAAACAAGTGTGAGACAAGTAACACACAGGGAGATCTACCTCTGATCAGTGAAGTCAATTGATCCTGTACATCAAGAGTTAATCCAGGCTACATGGATATAAAGGAAACCAGAGAAGATGCCCAACGTACGTTTCACCTGCCTAGTGCAGGTTTCTTCAGGGGAAGATGAGGCTCTGGACTAATTTGGATGTAAAAACTGTTTTCTTTTCATAAGGCTCTAAATAAAAAGCTTTATTTTACTGCTTGGTACTCAACTTTTCTTCTGTGCAAAATTATATCAATGAGTATGTCTTGCTTTTGCACTGTCCCTAGGATAGTTGTCCACTAGGGGCAGATAGCCTACAAATATGATCCATTTAAGGTTTTGCTAACCATTCCTCTCCTACCAGTGTAGCAGGAGTCACCGCCTCGCACTCAGGTAGACGATAGTTTGTACAGACTGCTGGTGGGCATGACATCATTTGTCACGTGGGTTCTGGTTATCGCGTGCTTCAAGCTCTTCATCGCTGCTGCGTGGAGCGTTGGGGATAAGTGGCGACAAAGTGAAAGTGTTTCGGCGGTTCCGGGTGGTGTCGGGTGCAGGCCGTTGTAGCACGGCTGGCGATAGTGAGTACGCAATGGGCCATTACCGCCAGCGGGTGACAAATTTGCACAGCCAAAACAGTGTGTATTTTGGATAATACAGCAAGATGCTTCCCAGATAATATATCAGGTTGGATCCCAAATCCTATGTCATGCTGGATCACAGATAATTCTGCTGGTTTGAACACAAATAAAATAGCAGGCTGGATCCCTTAAAAAAAAAAAAAAAAAAAAAAAAAATATACAGCGTGCTGGATCGCAGATAGTACTGCAGGCTGGGTCCTAGAAAATAATAATAATACTCCTTTATATAGCACCAACACACTCCATGGCGCATTACAATTCAGAGGTTCATATACAGTCATAACTAACATAATTATAAAAAATACAATAATTTTATGCAAAAAAAAGACCCTGCCCATAAGAGCTTACAAACTACATTGAGGTGAAGGTGACAAAGTACAGTATTTGCAATGATGGTCCATCTTTTTTGAAGAGATGGGAGGGGGGGGGGGGGGAAGATAAAAACTGCATGAGCCAGTCACCAACCAGTCATTGTAATGCTTTTGGGTTTGGTGGAGATTGATAAAGAGTCATGTTCGGACAAATAATGAATGTGCTATATATAAAGGACTTCAATTAGGGAGCATGATAGGCCGCCCTAAAAAGATGAGTTTTTAGAGAGCGCCTAAAACTAAGTTGTGGATAGTCATAATTTCTTGGGGTAGAGCATTCTAGAGAATTGGTGCAGCTTGGGAGAAGTCATGGAGCCTGAAGTGGGAGGTATGAATTAGTGCAAATGTCAGTCAAAAGTCACTAGTGTAACATGGAGAATGAGTAGGGTGATAGATTGAGATAAAGGAGGAGATGAAGAGGGGTGTGTTGTGTAGGGATTAGCGAGTACTGCAATATTCGGACTCCCTATACTCTTAACGAGTAGGTCCCGATACTCGGTACTCATTGCGAGTATACCGAGTCCAATGAAAGTGAATGTAGAACTGAGTACTTTCGCAGTGTATCTAGATATACAATCAGATGGCTGGTAGCGATCTGGCCAAGCAGATGGCCTGACGTCACAAACCATATGATCACTACCAGCCACCTGATTGGCCAGATTGTCAGGTCTTGAACGTGCATCAATCAGGTGGCTGGTAGCTATCATGTGGTCTGTCACATCAGGCCATCTGATTGGCTATCAGATTGACAGGTCCTAGCTGCATATGGGATATCTTCTTGTCGGGTCCCCGGTGCAGCCGTCGGATAGGTAAGTCTGTTTTAAAAAAAAAAAAAAAAAAAAAAAAAAAAAAAATTATTCCACTTTCGCAGTGCATATAGATGCACTGTGAAAGTGAATAGACTACTCGCTACTCCTAATGAGTAATCGCAAAAAACTCGATGAGTAGCCCGAATTCGGCGAGTACCGAATAGTAACTATTATACTCGCGCATCCCTAATGCTGTGCTGTGAAGAGCTTTGTGGGTGAGAACAAGCAATTTAATTTGGATCCTATAATGTATGAGCAGCATTGACTAGCAAAGAGTGAAGTGTCCGAATAATGATTAGCTAAATAGGTGACCTTGCATTAAGGATGGGCTGTAGAGGATAAATTCTAGTGAGGCTGTCGGGACGAACTTATAGTGTCCTTCATTTGTGTATAAATGCGCACAAAATGGAGTTTTTTGGTTTTTATTATCACAGCATAACATCAACATCTTCCCATCTGTTGATCTCATATGGGCACCTCTCAGGGACAGCCTATATATCTGTAAATCTTATAGATTTCTAATTTTCCCTGATAGCTTTGGCCATAGGACTCACGGATTAATTTCCTCCTCGTGAATTTACCTTTTGATAGATTGGTAACATGACATAGCTGCGATTCTCTAGCAGGAAGGAATCCAAGGTAAGATTCTGGCCATTACTCAGTGAAGCAAAACTGTTTCACGTTTGCCATTTCATAATTTCATATGGATTCTGAAAATATAAGTTTCATAACCCTAATATTAAGGTGGTACATGACATTTGCCTTAAAGGTTTCCAAGTTGGGAGAACAAAGAAATTTGAATCTCTACTTCATCCTTGTTTCCTGCCAAATGTCTTATCTTTTAAAAGCCATAAAACTGCTTTCTTTAGGCTTTCACTGTGACCGTATAAAGACATTCCTTGCCAAGGGAAGGGGATGGTCAGTCTGAGCTCTTTTGTCGGTGATCATTTACAAAAGCGAAGGGAAGGAGGTGGGTTCACTGTGACTGAAGTTGTCAGCTCCTGGAGACCTTGGAAAACACCATTTTTATCATATGTTCTCGACATGGAGGGAGGCCACTTAATAGAGAATTACAATAATCAAGGCAGGAGTGGATCAGGGCTGCAGTGAGGATTTTTGCTGTTCCCATGGTGAGAAAAGGTCGGATTTGGAGACGTTTTTCAGGGGCAAGCAACAAGAGCAGGCGAGAGATTGTATATAGGAGGTGAAGGAAAGATCAGTGCCAAACATAACACCCAGATAGTGAGACTGCTGCCTAGATGTTATTGAGGTGCCACACACTGAGAGGGAATTGTCCGATTTAGAGAGGTTGGTGAACGTCCGGAGAAGTTCAGTTTTGAAAAGGTTTCGTTTTAGAGTACACGTTATGTCTGAACCCACATGCAGTCACTGCTGTTCTGTGGTACTGCAGGGGTGAAATCAGGGGTTGAAGTGTAAAATTGTATCATCAGCATAAAGATTACTGGAAGCCAAATTTGCTTATGGTCTGTCCAATTGATGCCGTGTAAAGCGAGAAGTAAAGAGGGCTATGGACTGAACCTGGAGGGACCCCAATAGGGAAAGGAAGAGAAGAGGAAGTGGAGCCAGCAAATGATACGCTGATAGAGATCAGTCCTGGCAGGGGTTTAAAGATCAGGGTCACAGGTGTCACGGCTGTGATCAGGCCTAGGGGTACAGGAGCACGCCAACCCCCAGTACATGCTTCAGCTGGATCTATGTCCTCACCAAAATGCATCGCGGTGCAGAGACTCCTCAGGTCACTCACTATACCAGTGGCTGTGAGCAGATGTTGGAGGTGGCTCAACAGGGGGCCCTACGCATGATGTCACTGTTATGCCCAGGCCCCCTGCCACGACATTCCTATGTTAGCTGCTGGCCACTGTGTGCTGGCTATGGGAGGACACTGGGTGACATGACAGAAGGAAAGGTGTGTGGACTGTTTTTGTTTTTAATTGTGAGTTAGGGACAGATTAGGAACACATAAACTAGAATTGGCACTATGTAAACCAGGATAAGCACATATACACAAGGACAGTATACACCAAAGAAAGGGACATTATATATATATATATATATATATATATATATATATATATATATATATATATATATATATATATATATATATATATATATATATATATATATATATATATATATATATACACCAAGACCATATGTACCAGGAGGAGGGCATTTATACCAGGAGGAGGACCGTACATAGAAGGGGAGATCACCAGTGCAGGTGATTATATTATCGCCTGTGCAATACTAAGGAAAACCTGAATACCTGCACTGTTGGCGGCTCTTGAGGTCTAGAGTTCCCTACCACTGCTCTATTGTGTATACAGCCAGCAGCAGTCTCTATTATGTATTCTCTATTTTATATACAGCTATTGTGTACTCAGTCCAAAAGAGTCTCAAGTGTGTCTGTATGTATGATTTTATATTATATATATATATATATGCAAACAAAATTTGTGGGCCCATCTGAGACTCCGACTAGCCTCCACCCAAATATATAATATATTTGGGTGGAGGCTAGTCGGTCTCAGGTGGGGCCCCAAATTTTGCCAGTGAGGGTCCCCAAAATTCTTAGTGGCAGCCCTGACAGGTGTCATGTTCCTTATGCAACATTCAAGTACTTTACCTGTGTTTCACAAGGATGTTGCAGTAGTCTTTTTATAAAGACTCCAATTGACTCTGTAAATAATTTGGCTCTCTACTTAGGCACTTCGGAACTTAATTATTGCAATATAGAGCTGGCCAGGGCAGGCTCAGCCAGGGCAGAGCTGTGCTGTGGTCTCGATCCTGCCTCACCATCGACTGACAAGGGTCCCTGTGGCCGGCACCTCAACAGTTGCTCTGTGGTTAAACTATCTAAATCTTGGCTGACTGGGTCAACTCTAAAAACAATTTAATTTGGGTAGTCTTCATATTTGTGCTCCGTTGGGGAACTCTTGAAATTTTGGCTGTGTGGGGCATTTTAAAAAATGTTTCTGTGGGGGAACTAGTCAAATGACGTGCGGCGGCCTGCCAGCTCGATCACAAATTCAATTACAAGCTTTTTAACTGCATCAGCTGTACTGCATGCTACTAGAACTGAAATTTTGGTACTGTGACAACAGGCAGTGTAATGATGTGCTGGGTACTCTGTCTATATACAGGCTTTGTAATAGTCTGCACTTGTTTGATGTGCAAAGAATGAGGAGAGCCTCAAATAGGGAATATGACCTTGGTGCTGCTGCAGGTGGTGTAGCTACTTTACAGTGAAGAAATGGTAGATCAGTGCCTACTATGCACCAAAAGAAAACACCTTTCTCTACTGCACCCAGGCCACAGACCCAAGTACTGCAGCCAGAAACATTGAGTCAATTTTAGGGTGTGTGCCCTCAGGAAGGTTTTGCTGCGTTTGAGATCAGGTTTTGCCTTGGTTTTATGTAAATCTATGCTAATCTAATCCTGAGTTTTTGGTTTCCAGGAAAACCTAGTTATTAGGGAAAAGGTTTCACACACACTGGTTTTTCTTTACTGGAGACAGTGTAAACACCACAGGATTTGCTGCATTTTGTTTTCCAGCAAAACCTATGATTCTAGGATTAGCTGTCCCAACACATTGGTTTTTGTTTGGTGAAGAAAATGGAAACCTCTCAGGTTTTGCTGTGTTTTAGAAAGAATGAGCATGTCAATTCTTTGCTACACTTTTGCTAAAGTGGAAACACCTGTGGTATTTCCATTTTCTGTAGAGAAAAAAAAAAGTGTGTGTGAAAGCTTTTCCCTGATGACATAGGTTTTGATGGAAACCAAAAACTCAGGATTAGATTAGCATAGAGTTACATAAAACCAAGGCAAAACCTGCTTGTGGGCACATACCCTTATGGTGGGTTTACACGCTCCAACGTCGGTCCGATATTGGATCCGACAGCGCGGGAGCGCGCTTTTTCTGGCCGGAATTCAAAGAATCGCATCGGAGGTTTACACTGCGCGATATCGGGATACATTGTCTCTACGATGTGTACGCCCCCCCCCCTTGTACGGCCGACCCAGGAACGACCATTTAACATGGGAGTGAATGGCGGACGTTGTACTGCACATCGGAGTTGGACTGTCATACAGCACGATCCAGCTCCAACCAGCATCCGATATCAGGCCGTTGAATAGCACGCTAATTAGATCCCTGATATCGGTTTGACATAGTTCGTGCATCGTATTGGTCATTTACACCATACAACGCACAAACGATATCGGGTCCAACGCACGAACCACGTGACTTTTGGTCGGAGTTGGACGCCAATATCGAGACGTGTAAACCCACCTTTAGGGCCACTTTACACACACCAACTTCTGTGTCCAACTTCTGAACAGATCTCTGGTTGCAGTGAAATCATGGACACATTGCTCCATTTTGTGGCTGTGTACAAAATGGAATAATGTGTCCATGATTTCACTGCAACCAGAGATCTGTTCAGAAGTTGGACACAGAAGTTAGTGTGTGTAAAGCGGCCCTTAGACTGGATGGCTGACCGTGCCTCCAGTTTCTTCTAATTGTTTTCCACCCAGTCTTCGGCTTAAAGCATAGAGTTGGCATCTGAGGACAATGGGCATCTTTTTCCACCTCTTGCACATCAGGCAAGCAGAGTGAGGCTGCTTTCACATTACGATTTTGTAAAATCCGATGAAAATCAGACTGCATCGGATCCAAATCAGCCCCCATGTTATCCAATGGGGATCGATTTTGGCATAATTGCCATTCGATTTGCCTTCGATTCAGTCCTTTTTTGCTAAAAAAAAAAATCTTAGACTGCTACGATTTTGGCTCCTGAAAAAAATCGGAGAGGATCGGAGGCAAATCGGATGGCAATTATGCCAATCCGATCCCTTTAACATGGGGCCCTATGGAGCAGGGTCTGAGGAAACATCTGTCTCCTCGGACCCGATTTTAGTGTGCTGAGCATGCTCCGTACATGCTCAGTACACTAAGGGTATGTGCACATCTGACGTTTCTGCATCTTTGCAGACCGTCCTAAAACCAGTGTAGATTAGCAGAAACTGAGTTTTCTGTGCTCAGCATTGTTCCTCGTTTTTCAAGCGCTTTTTCAACGTTTTCCGCCCGGTTTTATAGCGTTTATACAGCGTTTTGTCAGCTGTTTTCTGGCGTTTTTTCTTAGTGTTTTTAGGCCGTTTTTTTGGGCACTTGTAAGCTAGAACCGCTGGAAAAACGCTCAAAAGAAGTCACTTACTCTATCTTTGAAAACCGGTGGAAAACCGGTGAAAAAACTGAAAACGACCAAAAAAAAAACGTTCTAATGAAGACAGCGTTTTCTAAACTCCATTGAGTATCATGTTAATCCAGCCGGTGGCTAGGATTAACATAAATTAACATAAAACTGAGCGGAAAACGCCGACGGAAACCGGTAAAAAGCAGCCCACAAAACGACTGATGTGCACATACCCTAAAACTATTGTGTGCCGCCTAATTTACCGCGGTAACCGCTCATGTGACCCGATGACGCTTCTGACATCATCATAGGTCCTGTAAAACCGATCTGGAGCTGATGGAGACGGCGGGGGAGTGCTGGCAGGTGAGAATAAAGATTTTACTTTTATGTAGAAATGACAGGAGGAGTGGGGAGAAGAGGGGGACAGCGAGATGACAGGAGGCAGAGAGGAGGGGGAGCGAGGTGACAGAGCAAACTGATCCTGCAAAATGTCATAATTGGATGCCTATTTGGCATCTGATTGCAGGGATCAGTTTGTGAAATCCTATGCTGTCCGATTTTCAATCGTAATGTGAAAGCAGCCTGAGCCCCAAGTCATACACTAGTCACTTTTGCTTTTTGATGACTTCACCTGGTCCTGCCCCAGAAGTGGAAGAGACTGAGTGTACTGATGCCCAACCACTTGTTGTGTTGAAGGATGACTACACAACAGGGCTAGTGCAAATCTCTGAGGGTGACGATGCACAGGAACCAACTGCTGCGGCTTTCGTCAGTATGCAGACGGGCAAGGAGGGCAGAGGTGTGGAGTAAACGGAAGATGATCAAGGGAATAATGAGCTTGTAGTCCCCACAAGAAGCCTAGCCTAGTACCATGCACAATTTGGAGGAAGATGAGTTTATTATGCTGACCCAGCAGCACAGCAAAAGAGGGAGCATGATGCAAAAGCACAGCGACTAACCCCCTAGCCAGTACTTTGGCTGCTACTGCCCACTGCACCAAGGTAATGAGCACCCCAAGTCAGTTCCAAGGCGCTCTGGTGTGGCATTTCTTCAGGCAATGTGCTGGCAACAAGAGATGGGTGGTTTGCACACTATGCCATCAGAGCCTGTAGCAAGGCATAAATGTTCTGAATGTAAGTGTGGCACCCTGGTTGGGGCACCACAGGAACTCTTAGGACACAAATGGAAAAGTACACAGCAAGCAGCCCGACTTACTTACTACACCCTTTCACCCCAGGCCTGTAGGGGGAGCTCCACTGGTTACCTTAAGCCACTTCCCCCTATAAATACGGGTCCTGGAGGGAGAAACTGCGGAGTGTGCAGTCACTTTAGAACTGTAAACAGCTAGGAGAGCTGACCTGGTACTGGTGCCACACTAGGCCCATACCAGCACACCGGGAAGTGGTAGACCCTCGCAATAGGGGTCATGGGAACAGGAGGCGAACACCTTACAGGGGCAGAAGAGTTATTTGACTCACTCTAACAAGTCCGGTCACTGGGTCCGAGCTGCAGGAGCCATAGCACAGGCTGCGGAGAAACCAGCACCTCACAAGGGAGTTTAGCTCCCTAGACACCTGAAGCACCGCCAGATGAGAGCCTGGAGTCGAGTACTCGACAATATTCCTTTATAGTGCCCTCAATGCAGCAAACTCAGGTGTAAGATGTCACACCAGAAAGTGCAACCCCGGTTTGGTAGGATTTCACTTCCACTAGAAGCTACGTACATCAGGAAGCCTATACCACTGCTTGCTGTGGAACCTCCAGAAGTGTCTACTTCATCACCCAGTCGAGTGTACCTGTTAACATCAGTAAAAGGTACTGAAAACACTTTGTGTCTGTACATTCTTCCCGGATTATTACTAACAACAACCGAGCTGCCGTATTCCACTCAGTGCAGCTCCTGGCACCGGGGACTACTGCTCATCCTGTGGGGAGCATCCCATCTAGCTGATGCACATCCCCCGGAGGCCCAAGCAGCGCCGGTGCCATCACCGGATACCCACAGGTGGCGTCATGAGACAATCAAGACTTTATCCCAATCCCCTAGCCCTTTCATTTGACCACCGGCCCCACAGCCTCAGGCATGGAACCGTGACAAGTGAAGCATCGCCTGAGACCTGAGAACCTGGCAACGGTGAGTCTTAAGCACCACTTGCATGATGAAGCATTTTGAAAATAGAAAATTACAACCAAATTGTCTTATTTAATGCAAAAGTGAAAAAGTTTATTAAAACATGGTGGACGGACAGACAAAAAGGTTCACCAACCCATGGTGAGTGGGCCCCTCCGGTGTTCCTGGTTATAAAGTGCAATTATATATACATAGTGAACAATGAACAGTAAAAACTGAGGTTGTATACAATTATAAACATAGGATAGTAATATGCTGCATGCACACAGTTGTGCATCACTTGTTTACACAATATAAGTCTCTCTACAGCACTCCAAGTGCAGAGAATAGATAATATACACATAATAGTTAATACTGCATATACATCAAGCATATACCCTCCAAGATTAGATACATTTAGTAAGTGGATTCACATTTTTTACAGATTTGGAGAGTATAGTAGGTACAATGCAGAAAAAACAACCATCAGCCACTGTAACAAGGTTATATGCTCAGTATAGTTACCAGTATCACTAAAACAGAGGGGGACCACGGACCCCCTACGATCGTTTCGTGGCCTTCATCAGGGGGCACCTCATGGCCGTGAGATTTAGGTTTAAAAAGGCCTCCCACCTGATTGGAAACGTATATCACCTGTCAAGCGGCGTGCACATCAAGGATGGGTGGGCCGGGAGTGCGGGGCCGTCTCACAACACCGGCAGGCGCGGCCACGCCATGTGACCCGCGCCGACCAATGGGAGCGCCGGCACTCGCGCGCACGTGACCGCACATTCAGCGGCGTCACTTCCGGCCCGCCTACGTCAGCATAGGGGCGGCCACATGAATCCTGTGGACGCCTCACTACAGATAGACGCAGGCAAGCTCAGGTTATGACGCCTGCCAGTAGGATGCTGCCGCCGCCATCTTTATTTGGGGCAAATGTTTATTTAAATCACTGCAGTGACGTTTTGTTGTCTCCAGGACAACAAACAGGAATCGGAGGATCACAAAACCTCATACAGTAAGAAGAATAGAATAAAAGGCAATATAGATAAGGCACTTATTATACATAGTGTAGGGATCAGTCTCTATAGCAGCAGCAAGTAAGGCAGTGACACGCAGGCTCAGTCCAAAAACAAGTGTGTTTTATTGCACACAGTGGCAAAACAAAAACAGAAACAGTCCTTTCATCAGGATAAATAGCGTCGGCCCTAAACCTGCTCCTCCTGGAGCTCGCCTAGGGGTCCTACCCCACCTTGGGGTCCGGTACACGCTCTCTGTGTGCTCACAGGCTGCTCCTTTCCAGGCACACAAAAACAACAAACCTCTCCTTGACAGCCGTCTCCACCGGCCTAATCTCTCTCACCTGTCTTTCCCTCCCAGCTACTTCAAAAGCCTGGGGCGGGAGATGAGGAATGGAGGCCCGCCCAAAACCTTCCCCCATTCCTCATAGATGAGGTCCCATAACAGGCTCTACCAACAGCCAACGTTTTAAGTAACTGTGGCCACCCCTACCTCACCTATGCTCATTTAATTAGTTTTTAGCTATATCAAATTGTGGGGTCTTGGTTTGTCTTTTGGTCCAAAACACGTAAGCTTGTGAGCCCTACACGGCTCCCCACGGATCACAAGTCCTATCCACTAAATTTTTATCTCAAGTGAGCAAAGGACAAAATAGAAAATAAATTCTTACCACAGCAGATTCTGGTCAGACGACCATTGCACTCAGTGCTGTATGCAGCTCTGCCCAGGTTTTAACTGAAGGCTTTGTGAATGCAAGATACCAGCCCCAATCACTAACGACCTCCATTCACACAGAGGGAGTGACTACTGGTTGTCCTGCACACACAATGGGCTCCATATAGGGCGCAGTTCACACAGGCCTGCACAGTGTATGCCCAGCCTCTTACATTAACCCCCATCTCAGTAGGCGGGCTGTTACGGCATTCAACACCGTTACCTGCGCCAGAACGCACGCACCCATACGGCCCAGCTGCACACAGCAACAAAAAGAGTGCAAGAAAAACCAAAAATGACAGAAAACTGACATTATGGAAATGTAGTTAGTTTTTAGCTATATCAAATTGTGGGGTCTTGGTTTGTCTTTTGGTCCAAAACACGTAAGCTTGTGAGCCCCTACACGGCTCCCACGGATCACAAGTCCTATCCACTAAATTTTTATCTCAAGTGAGCAAAGGACAAAATAGAAAATAAATTCTTACCACAGCAGATTCTGGTCAGACGACCATTGCACTCAGTGCTGTATGCAGCTCTGCCCAGGTTTTAACTGAAGGCTTTGTGAATGCAAGATACCAGCCCCAATCACTAACGACCTCCATTCACACAGAGGGAGTGACTACTGGTTGTCCTGCACACACAATGGGCTCCATATAGGGCGCAGTTCACACAGGCCTGCACAGTGTATGCCCAGCCTCTTACATTAACCCCCATCTCAGTAGGCGGGCTGTTACGGCATTCAACACCGTTACCTGCGCCAGAACGCACGCACCCATACGGCCCAGCTGCACACAGCAACAAAAAGAGTGCAAGAAAAACCAAAAATGACAGAAAACTGACATTATGGAAATTTAGTTAGTTTTTAGCTATATCAAATTGTGGGGTCTTGGTTTGTCTTTTGGTCCAAAACACGTAAGCTTGTGAGCCCCTACACGGCTCCCCACGGATCACAAGTCCTATCCACTAAATTTTTATCTCAAGTGAGCAAAGGACAAAATAGAAAATAAATTCTTACCACAGCAGATTCTGGTCAGACGACCATTGCACTCAGTGCTGTATGCAGCTCTGCCCAGGTTTTAACTGAAGGCTTTGTGAATGCAAGATACCAGCCCCAATCACTAACGACCTCCATTCACACAGAGGGAGTGACTACTGGTTGTCCTGCACACACAATGGGCTCCATATAGGGCGCAGTTCACACAGGCCTGCACAGTGTATGCCCAGCCTCTTACATTAACCCCCATCTCAGTAGGCGGGCTGTTACGGCATTCAACACCGTTACCTGCGCCAGAACGCACGCACCCATACGGCCCAGCTGCACACAGCAACAAAAAGAGTGCAAGAAAAACCAAAAATGACAGAAAACTGACATTATGGAAATTTAGTTAGTTTTTAGCTACCAGCTGACCAGAATCTGCTGTGGTAAGAATTTATTTTCTATGCTCATTTAAGCATCTCCTGTCCCATACATGCAGCAGCTCACCATCCTTGGGGAAACATAGCGTCCCTCTACCACCATTCCCCTTGCTACCTCACAATAGATACATATATAGGCATCTTGTTCAGATATAATCTGAAACTTTAATATCTTATGCAAATGGATACATACAATCTCTATGGATCATGCTTATATAATCCAGCAGAAAAATTTCATTGAACAACACATACAATTATAAAGTGCATCTATATATACACACCAAATCAACATTAATAATTTGTATTTAATAGAAAGCTAGAGTTGCTGTATAATTCCACAGTTTCTGTCCTGACAGATTCACTTCCCAGGTGTCATTTCATTATCAATATATACAGATTCCAAAACATGTAGGGTAAGCCTGTTAAAATATAAAAGAAAACCTGATTAGGTCATCCAACTATTATAGCCGTAGTATACAGAGTTAAAGAAATGGGGTGAAGCTGATCTTCTCATTAAGTCCCCCAGGCTGAAGAGCACCGAGGGTCCAGATCCACCTTGTCTCCAACATGGCTAATTTTCTTGCTAACGGGCTTCCCCGGATGCCTAAGTCCATCACATCTATCCCCCTCACCCTAAGTAAATCCCCACGGCACTGATGAAATTCAAAAAAGTGCCTAGGAAGAGTTTTTAAAGTGGATGGATTCAAAACAACCTTCTGCCCCATTAATATTAAGGACATGCTCTCTTACTCTAATTTTTAGGGCACGGGTAGTGAGGCCTACATATACCTTAGGGCAAGGACATTCCGCATAATGGATAACTCCTGTTGTACTACAGGTGATCTTTCTGGAGATGCTGTACGTTTTTGTGCCTGCCACATTAGAGAAACTGTCTGCTCTCTCAATGTTGGGGCATGAAATGCATTTTCCGCATGGGAAACAGCCTACCCTTCGAGGAAATTGATCAAGGAAAGTGGCTGCATCCCTGTGGTTATAGTGGCTATGCACCAGATAGTCACGGAGATTTTTTGATCTATGGGTCACCAACATCGGCCTTTGTGGTATTATTTTCGATAAAATTGTATCGGTTTGTAGAATAGGCCAAGCTTTTTCAAGACACGCATGGCATTAAATTGGCCATTATATGTCGTAACAAATCTCACGTGCATATCTTTAGCTCGCTTAGGTTGACCGTACAATAACTCGTTACGGGATATATGTTTAGCCCGATTGGCAGCATGTTTAATTGCCCTATGGCTGTAGCCTCTCTCTTGGAACCTACACTTAAGCTCTTCAGCTCTGTCCTGATAGTCAGAATCTGAAGAACGGATCCTACGGAGACGTAGGAATTGACCTACGGGTACTGCTTTAATGATGTAGGGTGGATGGGAGGAAGAGGCATGTAAGAGCGAATTGGATGATGTCGATTTTCTGAAAATGTCTGTCTGCAGGCACCCACCCGAATCCTCACCACGGAGACATCCAGGAATTCAGCCTTATTCTTACTATGTTGATATGTTAACCTAACATTGACATCATTAACATTGAGTTGATCAATAAGTAAATTCAACTCAAATTCTGATCCCTGCCAGATGATAAAAATGTCGTCGATGTACCGCGCCCAGAAGCTGACGCGGCACATCGACGGCAGTCCATCTGACAGAAAGAGGTCCCTCTCCCACAGCCCCAGGAACAAATTAGCGTATGAGGGCGGAAAGATGCCCCCATCGCTGTGCCCTGGAGCTGCAGGTAGAAGGACCCCTTTAATGTAAAGAAATTATGTGTTGGGCTGAACTCCAGGAGCTCCATGATGAGGGAGGTGATGTCGGCCGGAAGAGAGGACATATTCAGAAAAAAACGTACGGCTCTAAGGCCGTCCGTGTGTCTGATACTAGTATACAATGATTCGACATCACAGGTCACCAGCATGGCCTTATCATCAATTTGTAGAGTCAATCCTTTTCAAGAACTCACCTGTGTCCCTAATGAAGGAGGGAAGGTTCTCAACTAACGGTTGTAATTTTGTGTCTATCCATTTACCCACATTTTCCAGCAAGTTGCCTCGCCCCGATACAATAGGACGTCCTGGTGGCGTTACTGTATCTTTATGTATTTTCGGGAGAAAATGCATAGTAGGCACCACAGGATCCACGACTGATATTGCTGACATCAATTCTGATGTAATAATTCCATTGTCATTTGCAGTGTTAAGTATTCTATTTAGTTGTTCACAATAGGAGGTAGATGGATTAAACGTCAATTTCTTATAACAGACCTTGTTATTCAAGTGTCTGTATGCCTCCCTTTCATACTTTGAAATGGGCCAGATGACCATGCTCCCGCCTATGTCGGCGGGCTTGATGAGAATGTCAGGCAGATCCTGTAGTTCCTTCAATCTGCACCTCTCTTGGCGATTCAGATTGTTCATTTTTGCAAAAGTCGGGATTTGTTCGAATGATTTGCTAACAACTCTGAGGGCCACGTCACACACACAGATATCTGTGCAGATATTGTTCGCAGATCTCTGGTTGCAATGAAATCATGGACATATTGTTCCATTTTGTGGCAGTATACAAATGGAGCAATGTGTCCATGATTTCACTGCAACCAGAAATCTGTGACCAATATCTGCACAGATATCTGTGTGTGTGACGTGGCCCTAAGGCGGCCGTCACACGGTTCAATTTCTTGAACGATATCGTTTAAGCGATCTGCTTTTTGATCGCTTTAGCGATATCGTTTGCACGCAGCGATGCACAATCAAGCGATTTTACATTGTAAAATCGCTTGATCGTTACATCGCAGATATGAGAGCCGGAGCTCATATCAAGCGATCATCGCTTGATCAATCTGCCTCATCGTGGTGTGTGACACCACGATGAACGATCTCCCAGCGGCAGAGCCTATGCTGGGAGATGGTATCTATGGTAAACGTCGGGTCACTAAGCGCCGCGCGGCGCCTAGTAACCCGATGTGTACCATAGTTACCAGCGATCTCGCTGGCCCACATCGCTGGTGAGTCTGTCTGTGTGAGAGCTCACCAGTGATGTGAGCGATATCGTTAGCGATCGCGCGCGTGCACGTGATCGCTAACTATATCGCTCACGATATTGTAGCGTGTGACGGCCACCTAACAAACATCTCCACACTAGGACATGTGGAGAACTGAGGGAACCTCCTAGAACGTGGGCGGATTTTTGGAGGGATCTTACCTCCTTCCGTTGTATTATGTTCAGTTGAGAGATCCTCCAACTCCTCCATTGCTATTTTTTCTTCTTCTGAAAGGGAATCACAGTTTTTGTTAGGATCAAAGAAGTATCGTTTATATATCAGGGACCGTGCAAATATGTGCAGGTCCTTGATTGCATTAAAGCAATCACATTTTAATACAGGAGCAAACGTAATGGTGGGTTTACACACACCAATTTATCTGTTCAATATCTGAACCAATCTCTGGTTGCAGTGAAATCATGGACACATTGCTCCATTTTGTGGCTGTGTACAAATGATACAATGTGTCCATGATTTCACTGCAACCAGAGATCTGTTCAGATATTGAACAGATAAATTGGTGTGTGTAAACCCACCATTAGACCTCTCTCCAATAATGAAAGGTCATGAACTCAAAGTACATAATTGCTCAGGTTCATTACCTTTAGTGCCTCTTTTGTTTCCTAATCCACCATAACGCCTGTTGGGCTTGATCGGTGCATCTTCCTTTCTCTGTAATCTCATACCAGATCTTGTTACAATAGATGACACCGAGACATCAGATTGATCACTTAGGGAAGTAATGGATACAGTGGATGTACTGGGGCGTAGGGGGTGGGTCATGTTGTTACTGACTGGTTTGCGCCATTGATACATGGAGTTAGTCTGACAGTCCCTAAGGCCCTTCGCATATTTTTTGGTCTGTGTATCTCTGATCTTCTTAAAGCGGCCGTCACATGCAACGATTTTAAGCCCGATATCGTTTAAGCGATCTCCTTTTTGATCGCTTAAGCGATATCGTTTTGGCATCGTTGCATGTAATCAAGCGATTTTACTATGTAAAATCGCTTGATCGTGACCTCGCAGATCTGAGCTCCGGAGCTCAGATCTAGCGATGAACGATGTCACGATCTGCTTCATCGTAGTGTATGACACCATGATGAACGATCTCCCAGCGGCAGAGCCTATGCTGGGAGATGGTAACTATGGTACACGTCGGGTTACTAAGCGACGCGCGGCGCCTAGTAACCCGATGTGTACCATAGTAACCAGCGATCTCGCTGGTCCACATCGCTGGCGAGTCTGTCTGTGTGACAGCTCACCAGCGATGTGAGCGATATTGTAAGCGATCGCGCGTGCACGTTATCGCTTACAATATCGCTAGTGATATCTTAGCGTGTGACGGCCGCTTTACACATTCCTCAAGTACCTTTTCTAATTGGGCCTCGGCATTTTTCCTCTTTTCCTCAGGACATTCAGATCTAAACTTGGACTGAAGGTCCTCAAGGTCTTTATCAATTTTATCAAGGAGTTCATCATTTGATGAAATGAGTAGCTCCATGAATACTCTGGAGCAGACTCCACAAGCTTCCTCCCATTTAGATTTAAATAACTCATTTGAGACAGGAAAAGTGAGGATAACTCGAACTCTTAAGCCACGGGGGATGAGATTATTTGTCAAATATTTCTGCAAGAACGCTTTGTTCCACCACAATTTTGTTCTTTTGACAACCATTTGTTGTATGAAAAGACCAGTCTCGTCCACATTCAGCTCTGCAGTGGATTGGCTATCCTGATTGTGAGACGGCCCGGTGCTCCCGGCCCACACATCCTTGATGTGCACGCCGCTTGACAGGGGATATACGTTTCCAATCAGCTGGGAGGCCTTTTTAAACCTAAATCTCACTGCCATGAGGTGCCCCTGATGAAGGCCACGAAACGATTGTAGGGGTCCGTTGTTTTTGTGTGCCTGGTAAGGAGCAGCCTGTGAGCACACAGAGAGCGTGTACGGGACCCCAAGGTGGGGTAGGACCCCTAGGCGAGCTCCAGGAGGAGCAGGTTTAGGGCCGACGCTATTTATCCTGATGAAAGGACTGTTTCTGTTTTTGTTTTGCCACTGTGTGCAATAAAACAAGTGTGTTTTTGGACTGAGCCTGCGTGTCACTGCCTTACGTGCTGCTGCTATAGAGACTGATCCCTACACTATCTATCTATCTATCTATCTATTATATAAAAGCCGAAGGCCACTTCCGGAGAACCCGAAGGTTTACTTCCGTAATGGCCTTCGACCATCCTGCTGACGTCACAGTGCGGGGTAGCGGCGCGGAACTTTCCGTGCAGCTACAGGCACCGGCGTTTCAACGTTCCGCTCGCCCAAGTTCCGCCCTTCGCCGTAACCCATCGGCCCCTCACTACTGTCTCATCAAACACACACACACACAGCCTCTCACTACAGTCCTCCCAAACACACACATACCATCCCAACCACATCACACATACACACTCACACAAACACACACACACACACTGTCAGCGTCCACCCGTAGTTCATACATACCACCCCGTCTTCCTCGATCGTCCCGATCTCCGGGTCATCCAGACGTCTTCCCTCCGATCCCGACCTCTTCTTACTCCGGCCGGGAGCTCCACGTCCTGCTTCCTCTTAGCCGGCATCTTCCCCGCAAAATGCCTCAACCAAGATGGCGGCCGCAATCATTCTTTAGTTCCCGCCCACAGTCCCCGCCCAGTTGCCGCCCACAATTACGCCCCCTCAGGTCACGCCCGCCATCTTGGTTGGGGCAAATACAGTTTCAGGTGGGAAATTTGAATTTTTATCTTCACAGCACATTTCTCCTGCTTCCCCTCTGCCCCTCCAGCCTCTTCCCCTCTGCCCCTCCAGCCTCTGCCCCTCCAGCCTCTTGCCCCTCCAGCCTCTTCCCCCTCCAGCCTCTTCCCCTCTGCCCCTCCAGCCTCTTCCCCTCTGCCCCTCCAGCCTCTTCCCCTCTGCCCCTCCAGCCTCTTCCCCTCTGCCCCTCCAGCCTCTTCCCCCTCTGCCCCTCCAGCCTCTTCCCCCTCTGCCCCTCCAGCCTCTTCCCCCTCTGCCCCTCCAGCCTCTTCCCCCTCTGCCCCTCCAGCCTCTTCCCCCTCTGCCCCTCCAGCCTCTTCCCCCTCTGCCCCTCCAGCCTCTTCCCCCTCTACCCCTCCAGCCTCTTCCCCCTCTGCCCCTCCAGCCTCTTCCCCCTCTGCCCCTCCAGCCTCTTCCCCCTCTGCCCCTCCAGCCTCTTCCCCCTCTGCCCCTCCAGCCTCTTCCCCTCTGCCCCTCCAGCCTCTTCCCCTCTGCCCCTCCAGCCTCTTCCCCTCTGCCCCTCCAGCCTCTTCCCCTCTGCCCTCCAGCCTCTGCCCCTCCAGCCTCCCCTGTCCTCTGCCCTCCAGCCTCCCCTGTCCTCTGCCCTCCAGCCTCCCCTGTCCTCTGCCCTCCAGCCTCCCCTGTCCTCTGCCCTCCGGCCTCCCCTGTCCTCTGCCCTCCAGCCTCCCTGTCCTCTGCCCTCCAGCCTCCCCTGTCCTCTGCCCTCCAGCCTCCCCTGTCCTCTCCTCTGCCCTCCAGCCTCCCCTGTCCTCTCCTCTGCCCTCCAGCCTCCCCTGTCCTCTGCCCTCTTCACCCCTCCATATGCAATGTACAGTATGTGTATATATGTGTGTATGTACTCACTTCCGTCACTTTGTCCGCACTTCCCTCACTTTGTCCACACACACACACACACACACTCCGCTATAGTTAGCACCGGCCCTGCATCAGCCGCCTGGATCTTCAGTCGACATGTCGCCACCCCCCAACTACTGGATCCATTATAGCGTCCAAGAAGTGTCGCCAAACTTCCCGGACGCCATATTGGATCCAGTCGTCCGCGGGTGGCGACATGTCGACTCAGGATCCAAGCGGCGAGGAAGACGCAGGGTCGGTGCTAACTATAGTGGAGTGTGTGTGTGTGTGTATGTATGTATGTGTGTGCTGACCACTCTGCCCACAGCGCTGCGCTGACCACTCTGCCCACGGCGCTGCGCTGACCAATCTCACCGCACTCACTGCTAACCACTGAGCCACCGCACTCACTGCGAACCACTGAGCCACCGCACTCACTGCTAACCACTGAGCCACCTGTATACACACAATTCATTTCACCGCACTCCCCTAACTATTAGTAAATAGACTACCCGATTCTTTAGAATCGGGCCGCCATCTAGTGTATAATAAGTGCCTTATCTATATTGCCTTTTATTCTATTCTTCTTACTGTATGAGGTTTTGTGATCCTCCGATTCCTGTTTGTTGTCCTGGAAACAACAAAACGTCACTGCAGTGATTTAAATAAACATTTGCCCCAAATAAAGATGGCAGTGGCAGCATCCTACTGGCAGGTGTCATAACCTGAGCTTGCCTGCGTCTATCTGTAGTGAGGCGTCCACAGGATTCATGTGGCCGCCCCTATGCTGATGTAGGCGGGCCGGAAGTGACGCCGCTGAATGTGCGGTCACGTGCGCGCGAGTGCCGGCGCTCCCATTGGTCGGCGCGGGTCACATGGTGTGGCCGCGCCTGCCGGTGTTGTGAGATGGCCCCACGCTCCCGGCCCACACATCCTTGATGTGCACGCCGCTTTGACAGGTGATATACGTTTCCAATCAGGTGGGAGGCCTTTTTAAACCTAAATCTCACGGCCATGAGGTGCCCCCTGATGAAGGCCACGAAACGATCGTAGGGGTCCGTGGTCCCCCTCTGTTTTAGTGATACTGGTAACTATACTGAGCATATAACCTTGTTACAGTGGCTGATGGTTGTTTTTTCTGCATTGTACCTACTATACTCTCCAAATCTGTAAAAAATGTGAATCCACTTACTAAATGTATCTAATCTTGGAGGGTATATGCTTGATGTATATGCAGTATTAACTATTATGTGTATATTATCTATTCTCTGCACTTGGAGTGCTGTAGAGAGACTTATATTGTGTAAACAAGTGATGCACAACTGTGTGCATGCAGCATATTACTATCCTATGTTTATAATTGTATACAACCTCAGTTTTTACTGTTCATTGTTCACTATGTATATATAATTGTACTTTATAACCAGGAACACCGGAGGGGCCCACTCGCCATGGGTTGGTGAACCTTTTTGTCTGTCCGTCCACTATGTTTTAATAAACTTTTTCACTTTTGCATTAAATAAGACAATTTGGTCGTAATTTCTATTTTGTATTGGTATCAATAAGGTACGACTTAGTCTTTGTCCATGGAACAGTGCTCCCTGGAATAATTGGGGGTATAGAAAGGCACTTATATTATGAAGGTTTTCATATGACTTCTTGGGTGGTTTGTTGTGTGGCGCCCCTATGGCAAGGCACCAAAGGGAGGTACTGCACTCCAAACAGCAGGTGTAGTGCCTCTGTAGCTGTGGGTATGGAGGACTTTACAGAGTCTGCATCCTGCATCCAAACAGTAGGCCACTTTAACACAGAGGACTGGTATTTAGTAGGTCCCAGAGAGTGGAGCCTAGAGAGAGGGAGACGGGGAGTGACAATAGTGTCTGGCAGACGGTGTGAGGAGAGCAGCAAAGGCAGACGCAGGGGACCCTGCAGCTGCAACAGGAGGGCACCGCTTAGGAAAGGGGTGACCCAGACTCTGAAGGGGGTAACTCCAGGACTGGTTGGAGGCAGCTGGAAGCCCAGGTCACCACCGTCATACCGGGGCCGAGGCAGCTAGTTAAAGGTCACACCCTAACTGCAGACCGGCGAGCTGAGGGCCCGACGCAAGGGAGCCACAGCACCCCTAAAGAAGCCAAACATCTGTCTCGCAGCTGGGTCCACAACACCGACAAGTAAGAGACTTTAGGTAACAGACTCCGAGGACTAGAGACTTGGCTCAAGGGGCTTCCAATGTGTAAGCAGTGCCTGTCTGGCCTGCTGGGGTACCGGGTAAATACCTGGTGGGCCGGCCCCCTGTTGTTCCTGCTCCCCACTGTCACTCAGCAAGTGTGCACTGCAGCCGGCGGTACTGCCACCACCCGCAGGCCACAGTGCACACAGAATGCGGCCAAAGCACCCCTACCCTCAGGTGATGACAGCACCACCAGCCCTCTGCTCCTGCTCCTCGTTGTCACAACTCACAAAGCAAGCCAAGTGTGCACTGCAGCCTGTGGCTGTACTGCCGCCACCCACAGTGCACACAGTACACAGCCGCAGCACCCCAACCCCCCCCCTCCCCCCCAGGTGATGAGCAGAGACACAGTCTATTTACAGGAGTCATTATGAGGGACTGCACTGACTGTCAACTCTCTAGAGTCATCATTTCAGCAGCAGCTCAGGCATGCTTGCTTGTGCTGCATAATAAGCCTGTCCTCCTACCCTACACTTCAGAGTGGAGTGTTTGTGAGGAAAGAGACAGGAGCAGTTGGACTGGATGCCATTATTGCTAGAGGACCCCAGGTGGCGGCTGCCATTGACTCGAGTTGGATGGCTGGCTTTCTTGAAATTAAAACTACTGCTCTGTGTAAGTGAGGGCCGGGGGGTCAGTTGTGCCAAGTGGGTCTATCCAGCAGAGTAGGGGATCTGAAAGCTGGATACTAAAGTAAAGAAGGTAGTCCTATCCCCTGCTCTATTATTTATATTTACCCTCAGCATCCAGCTAACCCTATGCTCTGATATCATGGAATAGCTTGTTGCTGAGGGAAAGAGTGGGAAAAGTAGTGTCATGGATGTAATTCCATACCCCAAAATATCAGCGGCCGTGTACCCAGAGGGTCGGTGCCCAGGCCGTGTACCCCAAGGGTCAATATCATTATCCTGGCTATACCCCTAGTGTTGGTGCCATTATCCTAGGCTACATATAATTACCATTTGGGAGGGCTAGTCATGGGTCAGGATTGGCAGTTTGGGGGCTGAATGTAATGTGAACTTGCATCTGAACCCTGAGCTTAAACTTTACAAAAGGTTAACATTTATGGGATGGGGAGGGGGTTGTAAAATAAAGCATAATAATAAACATTATTATACTTGCCAGGTCCCACGGCACATCCTGCCATCTCGCCGTCCCAGCCACATCTGCTTCCGGAGTCGCTGATGAACTTCGGGGACATTCCCTGCTCTGCTGAGAACTCTGCAGTTTTCGGCTGTGTTGGCGGTGACGTTGTCAGGGTTCACTCACGTTTATAGCTCAGCTATGAACTCGATTGATCTGACTGTCACTCTGTCTCAGCCTGCTTGTCGCTCTGGCCAGAAGCTTGTCTGTTCGGTGATGAGTCCTTTGGAAGTACACTGAGCTGTAGGCTGATTTTCTGCTAAGGTAAAAGAGAAAAAAAAAAAAAAAAAAGATTTAAATCAGATTTTCTAGCGAGTGTGTCGAGCTGCGTGTGACAGAGCAAGTGCGACAGAAGTAAGTGTGTGACTTGTGTTTCAGTGACTTTGGATTAAGGGAGTTTGGAAGGGAGGACTTATTGAATTGCTGGTTGTATTTAATTAATACTTTGCATTTCTTTTTACTTATCATTTCTGTCTGGTGCAATCCCCATTAGGAAATGAGCTCCATGATTGGCAATGCCATCCAGTGTACATCCTGCCACATGTATGCATTCCTTGACCAGCCGGTCGAGGGTGCATACTGCTGTGTGAGATGTGAGTACATTGTGCATTTGGAAGCCCAGATACTGGATCTAAATGAACAACTGACAACGCTGAGATC
Organism: Allobates femoralis; assembly: GCA_033576535.1. Classification (NCBI taxonomy): domain Eukaryota; kingdom Metazoa; phylum Chordata; class Amphibia; order Anura; family Aromobatidae; genus Allobates; species Allobates femoralis. The sequence continues at coordinate 362,353,265 of JARQOC010000001.1, forward strand.
CATAGACAATATGGAAAGGAGTCTGCTGCTCACTGAACAGCTGCTCAATGGGATAGATGTGGGGGAGGATGGTAGTATGGAGCTGCAGGACTGTGAGGTAGCCAGCTGGGTGACAGTTAGAAGGCGGGGTAGAGGGAAGGGTGCCAGGGAGGCTATCCCTGATCTGGCACACCCCAATAAATTTGCTATGTTGGCAGATGAGGGGGGTGTGAGTTCAGGGATAGCACTGCTGCAGCAGGGCATGACCTCTGAAAGCCAGAGGAGTGTCTGCTCCAGTAAGGGGGAAAACAGGAGAGAAGGGCAGGCCAGACAGGTGCTGGTAGTGGGGGACTCAATTATTAGGGGAATAGATAGGGCAATCTGTCGCAAAGACGGGGATCGTCGAACAGTGTGCTGCCTACCTGGCGCTCGAGTCCGGCACATCGCTGAGCGGGTTGACAGATTACTGGGAGGGGCTGGTAAGGACCCAGCAGTCATGGTGCACGTTGGCACAAATGACAAAGTTAGAGGTAGGTGGAAGGTCCTTAAAGATGATTTCAGGGAATTAGGCTGCAAGCTTAAGGCAAGGACCTCCAAGGTAGTATTCTCTGAAATACTGCCTGTACCACGTGCCACACCAGAGAGGCAAAGGGAGATTAGGGAGATAAATAAGTGGCTCAGGAATTGGTGTAGGAAGGAGGGGTTTGGGTTCCTGGAGAACTGGGCCGACTTCTCTATTGGCTACAGGTTCTATGCTAGGGACGGGCTGTACCTCAATGGGGAGGGTGCAGCTGTGCTGGGGGAGAAAATGGCTAGAAGGTTGGAGGAGTGTTTAAACTAGGGATTGGGGGGGGAGGGTATTCATTGTATAGGAGGGGAAGATAGTGTAAATAGTAACCTGGGCACAAGTAATAAAATTGGGGGTGGCATGGGGGTGGGGTTAGAACAGTCAATCTAGTAGGAAGGAATAGAGGTAAAGAGAGATGCATAAAGTGCATGTACACTAATGCCAGAAGCCTCACCAACAAAATGGAGGAATTAGAATTGATTTTGTTGGAAAATAATTATGACATGGTGGGGATTTCGGAGACTTGGCTGGACGAGAGCCATGACTGGGCTGTTAATTTACAGGGCTATTGTCTGTTCAGAAATGACCGTACAAATAGGCGTGGAGGAGGTGTATGTTTATACGTAAAATCATCCTTAAAACCCATCCTGCGTGATAATATAGGTGAATCAAATGGAAATGTAGAGTCCCTGTGGGTGGAGATAAGGGGTGGGGGAAAAAATAATAAATTACTGAAAGGGGTTTGTTATAGGTCCCCAACAATAATGGAAGTGGAGGAGAATATCCTCATAAAGCAAATAGATGAAGCAGCGACTCAGGGAGAAGTTATTATTGTGGGGGACTTCAACTACCCTGAAATACATTGGGGATCAGAAACCTGCAGTTCCAGCAAGGGTAATAAGTTTTTGACAACTATGAGAGACAATTACCTTTCACAACTGGTTCAGGACCCAACAAGAAGGGGGGCACTGCTGGACCTAATATTAACCAACAGGCCGGACCGCATATTAAATATACTGGTTGGAGGTCACTTGGGTAATAGTGATCATAACTTAATAAGCTTTCAAGTATCCTTTACTAAGACGTGTAGTAGAGAGTAGAGGGGCTACAAGGACACTAAACTTCAGGAAGGCAAATTTCCAACGGTTGAGAGATGATCTTAGTGCAATAAACTGGGACGATGTCCTGAGACATAAAAGTACACAACACAAATGGGAGATGTTTATTAGCATCCTGAATAGGACCTGTGCACAATATATACCCTATGGGAATAAGCATGCTAGAAATAGGAGGAAACCACTATGGCTAAATAAAGCGGTAAGAGGTGCAATAAGTGACAAAAAGAAAGCATTTAGGGAATTAAAGCAAGTAGGTAGTGATGAGGCATTAAGTAAATACAGAAAATTAAATAACATTTGTAAAAAGCAAATCAAGGTAGCAAAGATTGAGACAGAGAGACTCATTGCCAGAGAAAGTAAAAAGAATCCCAAAATATTTTTTAACTACATAAATAGTAAGAAACTAAAAATTGATGGTGTTGGCCCCTTTAAAAATAGTCTGGGTGAAATGGTGGATGAGGAAAAAGCCAATATGCTAAATGACTTTTTTTCAACAGTATTTACACAAGAAAATCCCATGACAGACAATATGATCAGTGATAACAAAAATTCTCAATTAAGTGTCACCTGCTTAACCCAAGAGGAATTACGGCATCGTCTAAAAATCACTAAAATTGACAAATCCCTGGGCCCGGATGGGATACACCCCAGAGTGCTGCAGGAATTAAGTACTGTCATAGATAGACCATTATTTTTAATATTTAAAGATTCCATAATAACAGGGTCTGTACCACAGCAAATGTGGTGCCAATATTCAAAAAGGGGACAAAAACTGAACTTGGAAATTATAGGCCAGTAAGCTTAACCTCTACTGTGGGTAAAATCCTAGAGGGTTTTCTAAGAGATGCTATACTGGAGTATCTGAAGAAAAATAACCTCATGACCCATTATCAACATGGTTTTACAAGGGACCGTTCCTGTCAAACTAATCTAATAAGCTTCTATGAAGGAGTAAGCTCTGGACTGGACCAAAGAAATGCAGTGGATGTGGTGTATATGGACTTTTCAAAAGCTTTTGATACGGTGCCACACAAAAGGTTGATACATAAAATGAGGGCAATGGGGATAGGGGAAAATATGTGTAAGTGGGTTAAGAACTGGCTTAGTGATAGGAAACAAAGGGTGGTTATTAATGGAACACACTCAGAATGGGTCACTGTCAACAGTGGGGTACCACAGGGGTCAGTGTTGGGCCCGCTTCTATTTAATATATTTATTAATGGCCTTGTAGGGGGCATACAGATTAGAATCTCAATATTTGCGGATGACACTAAACTCTGCAGGGTAATCAATACAGAGGAGGACAATTTTATATTACAGGAGGATTTATGTAAACTAGAAGCTTGGGCTGATGAATGGCAAATGAGCTTTAATGGGGATAAATGTAAAGTCATGCACTTAGGCAGAGGAAACAAAAGGTATAATTATGTGCTTAATTGTAAAACACTAGGCAAAACTGTCACTGGAAAAGACCGGGGTGTATGGGTAGATGACAAACTCACATTTAGTGGCCAGTGTCAGGCAGCTGCTGCAAAGGCAAATAAAATAATGGGATGCATTAAAAGAGGCATAGATGCTCATGAGGAGAACATAATTTTACCTCTATACAAGTCACTAGTGCGACCACACTTAGAATACTGTGTACAATTCTGGTCTCCGGTGTATAAGAAAGACATAGCTGAACTAGAGCGGGTCCGGAGAAGAGCGACAAAAGTCATTAGAGGACTAAGGGGTCTGCAATACCAAGACCGGTTATTAAATTTGGGGTTATTTAGCTTGGAAAAACGAAGGCTTAGGGGTGATCTTATAATAATGTATAAATATATGAGGGGACAGTACAGAGACCTTTCTAATGATCTGTTTACTCTTAGGCCTGAGACTGGGACAAGGGGGCATCCTCTACGTCAGGAGGAAAGAAGGTTTAATCGTAATCACAGACGCGGATTCTTTACTGTAAGAGCAGTGAGACTATGGAACTCTCTGCCACATGATGTTGTAATGAGTGAGTCACTACTAACATTTAAGAAGGGCCTGGATGCCTTTCTTGAAAACTATAATATTACCAGTTATACATACTAGATTCTTCGATAGGGCGTTGATCCAGGGAACTAGTCTGATTGCCGTACCTGGAGTCAGGAAGGATTTTTTTTCCCCCAATGTGGAGCTTAGTGTTGCCACATGGTTTTTTTTTTTGCCTTCCTCTGGATCAACATGTTAGGCTATGGGTTGAACTAGATGGACTTGAAGTCTTCCTTCAACCTTAAAAACTATGTTACTATGTTACTATGAAGCTGAGCTGACATTGCAGTAGACTAGGTTTGACTGGATTTTTTTTTTCTCTAATCAAAATGGAGTCTCTAAATGTGTTCATTTCTAATAAAAATTCTGTGTTGTGATTTGTTTACTCAAAATTCATGGTGGCCATTTCTAATTTGGCGTGACACCATGAATTTCAGGCTTTGTACCAGCTGAGAAACTAGCATTAACTCCATTACCTAGCATGCCCTCCCACCAGGGCTGCTGGAAGAGCCAGGTAAAGCTCCTGAAAATGGCGCTACAATAAATGCGCCTTTTTCAGGGGCGGCTGTGAGCTGCTGTTTTCAGCTTGGGGACTCAGGACACTTGTGCCTTACCATGCTGAGAATCCAAGCCCCCAGCTGCCTGGTCTTACCTGGCTGGCGATCAAAATACGGCAGGAGTCCGTTTTGTGTGTGTGTGTGTGTGTGTGTGTGTGTGTATATGTATATATAATATAAAAAATTTTATTTTAAAAAAATGAGTCTCCCTGTATTTTGATCAGTCAATTTGTGAAGGGCCCAACAGCCAATCACATACGCTATCAGAAAGAATAGGTGTCTGTGATTGGCTGCTGGAGCAACCTAAAACCAGCCCATACGTTCTAGTATTTATAATGTATGGCAAGATTCTAGGTTACTCCAACAGTCAGACTCCCACTCTCTGACAGCATCAAAGATTTGCTGTTGGGTCCGTCATACATACTATAGTGTAAAAGTAAATAATTTTAAAAAATGCGTAGTGCTCCACAGTATTTTTGATTCTCAGTGTAGATATAGTGGACAGCTATGGGCTGCCACCCCCAGCTGCTTGACTTTACCTTGGCTGGCAATCAAAATGCAGGGAAACCGAATACTTTATTTATATATTTTTAATTATTTAAATTTAAAAAAAAAACAAAGTTTGGGCTCCCGCCATATTTTGATCACTAGCCAGGTAAATCCAGACAGGGGCTGGGATTCTCAGCTAGGAAAGGCCCAAGCTTTCTGTGATCCCCCATGTTGAAAACCAGAGCCCACAGCCACCCCTGGAAATGGTGCATTCATTGTAGTGCCATGTCCAGGTGCTTTACTTGGCTCTTCCAGCGGCCCTGGTGGAGGGTGGCATGCTGGGTAATAATGGGGTCAATACCAGCTTTGTATTTTCAGCTGGTACTAAGCCATACATTCATGTTGTCATGCCAAATTAGACATGGTGACCAAATATTTTGAGAAAACAGTTTAAATAAAGAAAAAAAAAAAAATGCAGTTAAAAATCTTTTTTATTAGAAATTAAACAAACACATTCAGAGACTCCATTTTTATTAGAAAAAAGAAATCCTCAGTCCGATGCGTAGCTCACAGGAAGAGCAATGTCAGCCCTGCTTCATCGCTCTGAACAGACAAGCATCTCTGCCCAGAGAGACAAGCAGACTGTGACTGACATTGCTAGTGACAGTCAGAGTTCATAGCTGAGCCATGAATTCGGTTGAACCCTAATGTCACCGGGAACACAGCAGAAAACTGCCTAGTTCTCAGCAGTGCAATGAATATCCCTGGAAGTTAATCAGTGGCCCCCGGAAGTATGTGGCCGGGACAGCAAGACTGCATGACGTGCCACAGTACTTGATGCGTGTTAACTACACTAACATTCAAAAGTTTGGGGTCATTTAGAAATGTCCTTATTATTTAAAGGAAAGCACATTTTATTTTATTTTATATTTTTTTTTTTTTTGCATTGAAGCTAACTTTAAATGAATCGGAAATACTCTATACATTGCTAATGTGGTAAATGACTATTCTAGCTGCAAACGTCTGGTTTTTAATGCAATATCTACATAGGTGTATAGAAGCCCATTTCCAACAACCACCACTCCAGTTTTTTAATGATACATTGTGTTGGCTAACTGTAAGAAGACTAATGGATGTTTAGAAAACCCTAGCAATCCCTTGTACAAGTGTGTGTTGTACAAAAACAGTTTGGCTGATTAGAGAAGCTATAAAATTGACCTTCCTTTGAGAATCTGGAGAATTACATTTGTTCTATGAAACTCTTAAAATGGCCAGAAAAAGAGAACTTTCATGTGAAACTCAAGTCTATTCTTGTTCTTCGGGTACCGTCACACACAGAGATGTATTGCATGCAACTCACTGGTTGCAATGAAATCATGGACACATTGTTCTATTTTGTGGCTGTGTACAAATGTAATAATGTGTCCATGATTTCACTACAACCAGTGAGTTGCATGCAATATATCTGTGTGTGACGGTACCCTTAGAAATTAAGGCTATTCCATGCGAGCAGTTGCCAAGAAACTGAAGATTTCCTACAACAGTGTGTACTACGCCCTTCAGAAGGAGTACAAACAGGCTCTAACTAGAGTAGAAAGCTAAGTGGGAGGCCCCGCTGCACAACTGAGCAACAAGACAAGTACATTAGAGTCTCTAGTTTGAGAAATCGACGCCTCACAGCTCCTTATCTGGCAGCTTCATTAAATTGTACCCGCCAAAGGACTGCAATTCTGTAATTGCTGCAAAGGGAGCATTCTTTGACGAAAACAAAGTTTGAAGGAGAAAATTATTATTTAAAATAAAAATCATTATTTCTAACCATGTCAATATCTGGACTACATTTTCTATTCATTTTACAACTCATTTGATATATAAGTGTGAGTTTTCATGGAAAACACAATTGTCTGGGTGACCCCCCCCAAACTTTTGAACGGTAGTGTATATGCTTTATATTACAGCCCCTGGACCCAAACAGTAACATAGGTTTCCCAGGGAAACGCATCTTTGGTATCTGTGCACGAACACTGGGTGTTCAGTACAGGTCCCAAAGTTTACAATTCTGGTTCACCATCACTACGTAGTGCCCCTATACTACAGGAGGGACCTCAACATAAATATGTGTATATATTATAAAAAATTTGTGATGGGCCTATATAGCAGTATTGTCAAAATAAACAGGACTACTAAAAGGTTTATCCAACATGACAATTTGGAAATTATAATGATGCTTTTAAAGGTACTGTTTGCACATAATGACTGTTTAAAGTCCAGGCACTCAGTGGCATCATGGTTCAGCCAAACATTTAGGTACACCCTTCCCCCTGCTTTATTTCCATCTATCACTCCTTCCTCTTTGACAGCTCTGGCTTCACAGAGCAAGAGAAGAAAGGAGATAGAGGGAAAACAAGCAGGGGGAAAGGTTCACCTAAATGTTTGTTTGGCTGCACAACGATGCCACTGAGCAGCTATATTTGAATTGAACAGTAATTTTTTGCTGACTGTCCCTTTTAATATAATAAACTGAGACAAACTCGCCCTCTCTAAACCTATTTAATAAAGCACAGAGAACTTAAAGGGGTTGTCCACTACTTTGAAAACCATTTCTCATTCTCCATGTTGACCCAATAACGATGAAGAACTTGTACTCCACTCCCAAGTACGCACCATTACAGCAGTATAGGTTCTCTCATTCCCAGGGCTCAAGTGAGGTTATGTCACGCAGGCCGATTGCCCACTCGCCGTCAGATCCTCTCTCCCTACCTTTGGATATTTAACAGGAATTGAGCAGTTTATCACTTTTTGTTAATTAGTTATACGTCTGAAAGCAGGGAGGGAAAAGCTGGAGGTGACTGGGCACTTGGCCTGCGTGAGGTCATAACCTCACTTGAGCCCTGGGAACGAGATAGCCTACACTGCTGGAATGTTACCTACATGGGAGTGTAGTTTAAGTTTTTTATTATTGTTATGGGGTAAAATATGGAGAATGAGAAAGGGTTATTCAAGTAATGAACAACCCCTTTAAGTTGTCTGAATCAGAGCCAAAAGATGTTGCTTCATTCTTGGCTCATCTGCCTGGTCAGACCTGTGATTGGCTGCAGTGGTCAAATTATCTTAGCAGTGCGTCAGTTGTGTCCATAGTATATAGACCTACAGTACTTCCGAAGCTTTACGTTGCACCTAAACAGTAAGGGCCACTTTTACACACACCAACTTATCTGTCCAACTTCTGACCAACTTACTGGTTGCAGTGAAATCATGGACACATTGTTCCATTTGTACACAGCCACAAAATGGAGCAATGTGTCCATGATTTCACTGCAACCAGTAAGTTGTTCAGAAGTTGGACAGATAAGTTGGTGTGTGTAAAGTGGCCATAAGGCTGCCTTACACATTTGCGTTTGTGTCTGCATGCTGAGGGCATGCAAACGCTTCCATACTGATGTGAATGCAGTGGAGAATCTCCGCATGCATTCACATCGGTACCGGTGGCAGAGATCCTCCTCCCGGCCGCTGCTGACCTCCCAATTGTGTCGGCGAGGGAGACTTGAAGAAACAGCTGATCTGACAGCTGTTTAAATCTGCCGCGCCAACACCAAAGAGGTGATGTTGGCATGAGAGACTTAAACAGCTGTCAGATCAGCTGTTTCTTCAAATCTCCTGCGCTGACACCGCCGGGAGATTAGTGGCAGCCGTGCAATGTGATCTGCAGCGTTCGCCTGCGCTTTCATGCAGAGGACACTGCGGATCCATTGACTTTTATGCATTTTGTGTGCTTGCAGGCGCTTGCTGATAAAACTAGCGCCTGTGAACGCACAAAAAAATGCAACAGGCTGCGTTCGGAGTGCGGAGGAGGGCACACAACTTATGTCCATCCGAACACAGCCAAACGCAGGTACCATGCTTTCCCATGTTAAACATAGGAACGCAGTGCGCATGCGTTTGGCTGCGTTCGGAATACTGCGTTCACAAGCGCAAATGTGAAACCAGCCTAACAGATGGGCCTGTGAAAATCATGGAGTCAATAATAATGACACCCATGTTTGGTCCATTTTTCAGCGATAGATTGCAAATCAATATTCAGCCAGGCAGTGTCCATGGAATACAGATCAGACAGAGTGCACACAGTCATAAAAAGGACTTTTCATGGATGAAATGCGCACATTTTTTTTTTTTTCTCACAAACCTCAAATACATATGGAGATGTGAACAATGCCCAATGAATCTTCTGTTTAGAGAGCTATGGTGAGGACACACACTTGCTAGAAAATAATTTTTCCCAAAGATCCCCTTTGCAGCTCAAAGTACGCAGCATCTTAACAACTGCAAAATATGATAATGTACAACTGTTTTCACTTTAAAATTAAAATAGTATTCCATGATCTTATATGTAGGACTAATGTCAATGTTGTGCATCGTGAACAAGCAAGAGCTGATAATACTGTGTAGAGCACTGGATCATTTGGTAGCCAATTGTACAATGATACAGGGTAGGTGATACATGAAATCTAGTATTGATAGCTAGCATCTATTTTCAAAGAGTTTTCTTCTCTAATAGTGGGTTTACACGTCCCGATATCGCGGCGATATCTGGAAACAACGTCCCTCCGATGTGTACGCCCACCAACCCAGTAACGACCATTTAACATGGGAGTTAATGGGTAGCGTCGGCGTACAGATCGGAGTTGGGATGTCACACGCTGCGATGCTGCTACAACGGCCATGCGATATCGGGGAGTTGAATAGCACGGTCATTCAACTCCGATATCGTTTTGGCATCGTTCCAGCATCGCGTTGTATGCTCAAACCGTACAACGCGCAAACGATATCTGGTCCAACTCGCGACCCACGTGACTTTTTGTCGGAGTTGGACGCCGATATAGCGGCGTGTAAACCCGCCATAACAGTTAACTTCAAAGTCAATTTTAATCAACAGATCTTGGAATAATAATTTCCACAATTGGATGTTATATCCAGTGTTCCTGTGCGAAGATAATCTTATATATGTGTCCTGCTATGCACTGTGTAATGGATGTGTCTGACCGTACAGGGACATGGTCTGATCATACCACATCTCCTGGGCAGTGGAGGAAGCAAAATAGTACAGATATTACACCACGGGATCCTAGCTCATTCTTTTTTGGAAGTCAAACATTTCCCTTTCTGTTAAAATATTTTTAATATCTCAAAAGATTTGCTATTCTATGCTTAAATGTCGGTATACTCATTTGTGTTCTCCCCTGCCGAGGTTGAAACCATGCTCTGTGCATGGTCACACACATCCATTACACAGTACATAGCAGTGGGAAAAATTCATAGAAAATCCAATTGTGAAACTTATTATTCCAAGATATATTGATTAAATTGAACTTTGAAACACTTAGTTCATGGGAAAACGCCTTTAATGGGAAAACACCTTTAATGGTATAATGGTAGAACCTTCAGGTTGTAGGGAAGGAAATGGTGTGTCACGGTCCGCGCTGCCAAGATCTCTCACTTCAAATAAAAGTACATGAAGCTGGAACTTCAAACGAACTCCTTTATTGTATCCTACGCGTTTCGGTGCCCTCCTGGCACCTTCCTCAGGGATTCCTGAGGAAGGTGCCAGGAGGGCACCGAAACGCGTAGGATACAATAAAGGAGTTCGTTTGAAGTTCCAGCTTCATGTACTTTTATTTGAAGTGAGAGATCTTGGCAGCGCGGACCGTGACACACCATTTCCTTCCCTACAACCTGATGCATCTCCATACTGGAGTGGATGGTGGAAGTCCTGCAGCAGCTACCTAGAAACAATCATTGAACACGCTTTTAAGCCAGTTGTGGGTGACACAACTGCCCCAGGTGAGTGAATCCTTTTTTCACCGCTTCTACACCCAGTGCCACAGTGATAGGGCACTATTGCGCCTCTTGTTCCCCTCCCTTCTTTTATTTAATGGTAGAACCTTGACTCAAATACAATGGATTCAAAAAGGAACTGAACCACTAATGGTTAATTTCACACAAGTCCACTGCATGAAATGCGTGTGCATCCTGCAATGGACCCGAACTGGAGGAGAATTGTGCCATCATTTATACTAATATATACTCATATAGAATTCCAGATGTTTTGTCCTGCTTTGAAATGTAATCTGCAGGTTGTCACTACATCTTGTTACATTACAGACCAGGAGGAAGCGCCAGGCATTGTATGAGTATATAACAGTATAATGTTTTCACGATCCTTCCCCCAGTGCGGGTTCACTGTAAGATGTACACGGTGCATTTCATCTGGTCTTATTATTATTTTAATACAATTTTTACTTTTATATTTGTTAGGCTGTGTCTGACAGACAGACCAATAAACACAAAACATTTATGGCAGTGCATGGGCCAATGGTTAAGAGTTATCAAAACTCATGAAGGAAAACTGGCTTAGTTGGCCATAACAACCAATCAGATTGCACCTTAGGTTTCCAAAAGAGCTCTAAAAATGAAAATTAGAATCTGATTGTCAAGTTTACCTTCATACAATTTGTTTTTATAGATCTCCCCCATATGCCTTCCTAGTGCAAATCTTTCATGTTCAGTTGTACAATAAGGCTGGGTAATCAATAACAACTGAAATCAAAATGCACCCTGATATATTGACATGATCTTGCTCATGTCAATTATTTCAATTAGTTCAGTTGCAGCTGGCATTGTTACTCGAAGTCCCCTGCTCTTTAGATATTTTTGTCCCCTAACTACATCTGCCTACCACCGTGTATTGAACACACACTTTTAGCAAGTGGTGGAATTGACAGCCATTTTAATGGTCATTTTTAAAGTTCTCATTAGACAATGTACATAGTGTAGGAAAATGTCAAAAACATAGGTTACAATCTGAATAATACTTTGTAGGGCCATGTCTTGTAAAAGACCCTCTGCTTCTGAAGAAAAATATGAAGAAGCAGCTCCCAAAAAGAGAAAGTATAAACTGGTGCCCAAAAAAGACTAACGGCTACCCGAAAAGATCTTGCAAAAGCGGAACAGCTCCAGGGCAACTGAAATTATAGCGCACACACAAGGTGTTATCAGCAAGCCCTGGGCAACCAACCACATCGTGCTCTACAGCTACTGCCCAATCTTAGGCAGTGGCAAATATGTAGATTACAGATGCCAAAGATGAACCTGGTGAATCATCTATATGGCTGGGTTCACATTTGCATTTGGCACTGCAGCGTATGGAGCGCATACAGTGCTGAATGCAGACATTTTCATGTGAATGCAGCGGTGATTGTCCTCATGCGTTCACATGAAAATGTCATTGTGAGCCGCCTGGCCACCCAATCAGTAGTCTCAGCGGCCAGGAGGCGGAGATCAGCAGCGGAGATCTCCTCCTCCTGGCTACTGCCGCTGAGCTCTTCCTCCTGGTTGCCGCTGGTTGTTTAAAATAGCCGGCGGTGAAGTAGGCTTTCCCGCTTGCTATTTCAAATGAACCAGCGGCGGTGGCCGGGAGGAAGAAGAAGAGGAGGAGGAGGAAGAGAGAATGCCAGGCCAGGATTTACCTGGGGATGACCTCCTCTTTTGCTGCGCCTGTGCTCTTGCAAGCAGATGGCAACGCGCACAGATTCACTTTCATTCATCATTTGTGCGTGGCTGTCTGCTTGCGTATAAAGCAAGCACACAGCCACACACAAAAAATACAACATTTTGCGTTAGGCATGCGCTTAAATTATGCGCAGGGAACGCAAATGCACCTGAGCGCAGCCACACACAAGCACTATGCGTTCCAGCATTTTGCTGCACTCAGGACGCTGCGTTCACAATGCAAATGGTGCGCAAATGTGTACCCAGCCTAACTGAAGCATTTGAAAACTCGACTGGTAGCTTAGGTGAACTTGAGAAAGACAGACAAGCAGAAAGCTCAGACTGACATTGTATTGGGAGATATACCTTCCATGTCTGCTGTTAGCAATGCTTTTGAGGCACTAGACCACACGTCTAATTTGGCCACTAAACTAAATTTTATGAAACTGCACCTAATCCAGCCGTCAAATGATGCTAATTATACACTGCCATTTAAGTCGCACAAGGTGTATATGTGTGTATGTAACTATATATATATATATATATATATATATTAATTTTATAATGTCTGTGGCTGGTGGCAGTGCAATTCAGAGAAAATGTCCTATCAAATAGAAACATAAGATTTTTTTTCTGTTCAACATGTATGGCTTTTTGCCCTACTAGAAGAAGTCTCTTTAATACACGAGTTCACATGCATCTTGATAGCCTTCCGCCCAGTAATAAAGAACATGAGGAGTCAAACTTGTGCCAAACATTGATCAATGTCAACTTGGTTAATAAAAAAACGAAAGGTTCAGAAAAATTGCTGTGTTGTAAAAATAATTGATATTATCCGTTGCATTTCAAAAAGGGCTATTGCCTACAGAGATAAGTATGAGGTAGCTCATTCTTTACTAAATGCTGAATTAAATCATGGTAATTTTCTCAAGTTGGCAATACTTTATAGCAAATGTGTTCAGACGTTCAAAAAACATGGTAAAGAAAAAATAGCCATAAGCCTCCCCCCCCCCCCCCCCGAAAAAAAAAAAAAATAAACATCCAGAAGATAAAGGAAGAAGTAATCTTGTGACTTTCTTAAGCAAAATATCTATAAGCCGACTAGTTCTAATAATGGGTAATATGGTTAAGCAAAAAATAACCGCAGACGTGAAAGAAGCTGTACAAGTTAGCATAGAAATGGATGGTACCCCAGATATTTCTGTTTAAAGAGCAAGGCAGCTTAATTTTGCGCTATGTTAAGGACAGAAATGTTTGAGCGGCTATTTTCTTTAATCAATATCACCAGCACAACAGGAGAAGAGCTTTTTACAAGGCTAAAAGAAGAATTCGAAAACTTCTCCTTAAGTGTTAATATCATTGGCTGTTAACTTGATGGTGCAGCAAATATGAGTGGGTACTTCAATGGCGTCCAGGCCCACATAAAAGATTCTGAGTGCATTTCCATATACACTGGTGTTAAGGTACCGTTACATGACACACTATCGATTCGATATTGCCTGCAATTTCACGGGAGCGCACACGTTTTTGGCACTTTTCCAAGATTGTCTTGTAGTTGTCACACGGGGAGATGTCATAGACAACGCAAGTAGGATGATGAAAGCAACTTTTGTTCGCTGGGTATGAGCAACCCAGCGATCGATATTTATCAATGTAAGGAATTGGGGAAGTTGCTTTTATCATCGCTATTGCGGTGTCACACTGAACGCTCCTACCACATCGCCTGATTTTAAGTGAGTACAAATAAATCAAATGTATCAGGTGATGTTGCTCTAGCAATAAATTGCAGTCGCATGGCCCTGTTACTCGACACGACGCACTCACGATATCAATTGCAATTGACCACACCACGTGACTTTGGGGCAATATTGCAGGCGATATTGCATTGTGTAATGGTACCTTAACTCTCATATCCTCGGTTTAGAGATTATTGATGTGACTCCGTCTACCACTTCAATAAAATCATTGGACTGTTGGAAAAAACATAATTTTTTTTTTTTTTTTTTTTTTTTTCTGAATCTTGTAGGATCCTGTATTAGGACAGAACAGGTATCGTCTCAGTCTCGGGGCCACAAAAAACTAACTGGCTAAAAAAAATATGAAACACTTGGTGGTGGAGTAAGCCGAGGGCACAGAGTACTATTTTTGGCTCATCTCATGACTATTCCAAACAGCTTTTACAGCACTCTGTGGGAACCTACTACAGACTCTTCAATATTTGACAGTAAGGCTGTGAATGAGGCAAACAATTTACTTCATGGATGGACAATGTATGAAACCTTGCTAATATTGTTTCTATTTTTACATATTTCTGAAATTGCAAGTCCAGTTTCTAAGTATCCTACAAACTTGTGGCCTGGATATTCTTCAGGCATGGCGAATGATTGAGAATGCCAAAAAAATTTTTTTTTTCATTTTCAGATCTAAGGGCAGCTTCACACTGCAGTGTGATCTGGTCTGGGGCTGTCAGGGATGAACCTGACAGCCCCGGACTGGATCAGCACACAGCACTGGAGGGCTAATTTGCCCTCCAGTCTGTTGTGCTGCCACACGCAGCTGCCGCCACTGATAGGTCAGAACCACGGCTCGCGAGCTAGCTGCGGTCCTGACCTAGCAGCGGCGGCAGCTGCACACCGGACCGGAGGGCAAATTAGCCCTCCAGTGCTGTGTGCTGATCCAGTCCGGGGCTGTCAGGTTAATCCCTGACAACCCCAGACCGGACCTGACCTCAGTGTGAAGCCGCTCTAAAAATGATAGATAAAATCACTGAAATGATTGTTCATCAGGAATTGTTTCAATCTATAAAGGCTGTTATTGAACACAATTTACCACAAAGACCAGTAAAATAAAAAGCTATGTCTGGTGAATTAGCCAAAGATGATTCTCCTCCTGGCCCTTTTGATTAAGTTTTTAATGTTGTCATAGACAAAGCAACAACCAGCATTGAGGCAAAATTTTCAAAAAAATGAAATGCTAATTATTGATGTATTGGACTCCAAGAAGATTTGGCACTTAACAAAAAAGACATTCCAGCTGAGTCTTTGAAAACAGTAGCTCAATTATCAGATGTGGATATTGTACAACTTAAACTTGAGCTATTGAGCTTCCAGGAGAACTATGTAGCCTTGAAAAAAACATTCCGAGCTACTACAGATTTAATTGAAGCTGTTAATGATAATGTCGGTGAGGGAAGACGTGTAGCTTGTGAAAAATGCCTTACTTACATTCACAACTTACATTTTGCGGCATATACAAATCTATTTGCAGCTTACAAAGTGCTCCTTACAATTGCTTGCACTTGGGTATCTTGTGAGTGTTTTGAAAATTTAAAAATTGTAAAGATGGACATTTGAGAAGGAGACTTCCATGATGTTGGATTACATTGTTGATAGATTTGCAAACTCCTCTTCGCTTCTCTAAAAAATGTTGCTGTAAACTAGTTGTGCAATATGGCATTATTTGACTTTCTATTTGGTTAGCGAGCTAGACTGTGAGCCCTCGTGGACAGGGTCCCTGCCCCTCCTGTACCTGTACGCAGGGCCGTATTTGCCCTTAGGCACTCGTAGGCACGTGCCTAGGGAGCCAGAATTCGGGCAGGGCGGCATCTGTAGTGTTTGTTTTTTTTTTTATTTTTATTTTTTTTTTTGCCCGGCAACGAGCCGACTGGGAGGCCCCGCCCCCTGCCAACTCCCCTCCCCCTCGTTCATCGCGCCCTCCCGCCCATGACCCACCCACCTCACCTCATTCCAGAAAGGAGCCGGAGCCCGCCAAGGAGGAGTCGGGGACATGAAGTAACTTCCTGCAGCGCAGAGCACCCCCGGGCAGCAAATCGCCGGCGGCGACTAAGACTTTGCAGTCAGCGCGAGCGCCGCTGGCAATTATGTATTTACTGTAAATGCGCCCGACACACACACAGACAGTGCCACCAGTGGTGCCGCTCCGTGACCATGCGGTGGCTGGTTGAGGTCCGGAGCTACGGCTACCGCTGCTGGTGACAGTGTCAGTCAGTCTGCAGATTGCACTGCAGTCTGCAGCATGGTTGATGGCAGGCGGGTGGCGGGATCATAGTTTAGGCGGTACTGTGTTTTCTGTGCTGTGCACAGACAGTACAGCCAGCGGGCAGCAGTTCCAGCCTCAGCATGAGCAGAGCCCAGACTGCCTCTGAGTCTCTGACTAGTCTCAGACTCTGAGGAGTCTGACTAGTTTGTGACTCAGTGACAGCGCAGAACAACCAGATGGTCAGATTCATGCCACCATGCAGCAGTAGGGAGGGACACAGTGGGGTCTGAAACCCAGACCTGGGCTGCAGCAGGCACTACAGCATTGCATATGGGCCATATGCAATGCTGCAGTGCCTGCTGCAGCCCAGGTCTGTGTGGGCTGCTCCCATCCCTCCACCCCCATATGATGTGGGGGGGAGGGATGACAGCGGCCCCCCCCACACAGACCTGCAGCAGTAAGGTATCTGTAAAATGACCCCCATATCAGGGGAGGGATGACAGCGGCCCCCACACACAGACCTGCAGCAGTAAGGTATCTGTAAAATGTGTGTGTGAGTTGTGTGTCTGTATGTGTGTTTGAGTGAGTTGTGTGTCTTCTGTGTGTGAGTTGTGTGTCTTCTGTGTGTGAGTTGTATGTGTCTTCTGTGTGTGAGTTGTCTTCTGTGTGTGAGTTGTATGTGTCTTCTGTGTGTGAGTTGTATGTGTCTTCTGTGTGTCAGTTGTATGTGTCTTCTGTGTGTGAGTTGTGTCTTCTGTGTGTGAGTTGTGTCTTCTGTGTGTGAGTTGTGTCTTCTGTGTGTGAGTTGTGTCTTCTGTGTGTGAGTTGTGTCTTCTGTGTGTGAGTTGTATGTCTTCTGTGTGTGAGGTATGTCTTCTGTGTGTGAGTTGTATGTCTTCTGTGTGTGAGTTGTATGTCTTCTGTGTGTGAGTTGTATGTCTTCTGTGTGTGAGTTGTATGTCTTCTGTGTGTGAGTTGTGTCTTCTGTGTGTAAGTTGTGTCTTCTGTGTGTGAGTTGTGTCTTCTGTGTGTGAGTTGTTGTGTCTTCAGTGTGTGAGTTTGCGTCTTGTGTGAGTTGTCTGTGTGAGTTGTCTGTGTGAGTTGTCTGTGTGAGTTGTCTGTGTGAGTTGTCTTGGTGTTGAGGTGTCTTTGAGTTGTGTCTTTGAGTTGTGTCTTTGAGTTGTGTCTGTGTGATGTGTCTGTGTGTGAGTTGTGTCTCTATTTGTGTCTCTGTGTGTGAGTTGTGGGGTGCAGAAGGACAGAGGAGAGGAGGACAGGGATGCAGGAGGACAGAGGAGCAGCAGGAGGGACAAAGGAGAGGAGGATGGGGGTGCAAGAGGAGCAGCAGGATGGACAGAGGAGAGGAGGACGGGGTGCAGGAGGACAGAGGAGCAGCAGGAGGGACAAAGGAGAGGAGGATGGGGGTGCAAGAGGAGCAGCAGGATGGACAGAGGAGAGGAGGACGGGGTGCAGGAGGACAGAGGAGCAGCAGGAGGGACAAAGGAGAGGAGGATGGGGGTGCAAGAGGAGCAGCAGGATGGACAGAGGAGAGGAGGACGGGGTGCAGGAGGACAGAGGAGCAGCAGGAGGGACAAAGGAGAGGAGGATGGGGGTGCAAGAGGAGCAGCAGGATGGACAGAGGAGAGGAGGACGGGGTGCAGGAGGACAGAGGAGAGGAGGACAGGGGTGCAGGAGGACAGAGGAGAGGAGAACAGAGGAGAGTAGGACGGGGGTGCAGGAGGACAGAGGAGAGGAGGACGGGGGTGCAGGAGGACATAGGAGAGGAGGACAGGGGTGCAGGGGTGCAGGAGGACAGAGGAGAGGAGGACCGGGGTGCAGGAGGACAGAGGAGAGGAGGACGGGGGTGCAGGAGGACAGAGGAGAGGAGGACGGGGGTGCAGTAGGACAGAGGAGAGGAGGACGGGGATGCAGGAGGATAGAGGAGAGGAGGAACGAGGAGAGGAGGATGGGGGTGCAGGAGGATAGAGGAGCAGCAGGAGGGGCAGAGGAGAGGAGGACGGAGGTGCAGGAGGACAGGAGCAGCAGGAGGGACAGAGGAGAGAAGGACGTTGGTGCAGGAGGACTGGGGCTGTGACTGGCGCTGTGTGTGGTGATAATGGCAGCTGTACCGTGTGTCTGCCTCCGTGCAGCTGCCGCCACCTTCTTGTGTTGGCAGGGTGTGGCATGCTGGGAGTTGTAGTTCTCCTGCCTGTCCTATATGTTTTCTGGGCAGTGTGTTGGGTACTGGGAGTTGTTGTTCTTCCAGGTGGGCTCAGTGTTGTCCCGCCGCCTGTCTGTGGCCTATCTGTCTCTTCTGGGATGTCCTCAGCTCTGTGCTGTGCACACAGTGTGCCACCATATCCTCAACTCCGTGCTGTGCACAGTGTACCACTATGTCCTCAGCTCCGTGCTGTGCACAGACAGTGTACCGTACACCGTCTGTGCACAGCACAGAGCTGGGGAGATGGTGGTACACAGCACAGAGCTGAGGACATGGTGGTACACTGTCTGTGCACAGCACGGAGCTGAGGACATGGCGGTACACTGTGCACAGCACGAAGCTGAAGACATGGTGCTACTCTGTCTCCCGCACCTTAAAATCGGTCTTTTTCTCATCCAGGAGTGTTGGATGAGTGTCATCTGTTTTTTGGTCCATTTGGCATCCAACTGCTGTGCGAGTGTCCGACATTTCTCTCAGATCACATCCATGTGATGTCCGTGTGCAATCTGTTCTTTCCTCAGCAGCTATCTAGTGTAGAATCATTTGCAGGAACATTTTACAGTGTTCTCAGAATGATAATGTATCAGTGAAAAAAACTGATGCCTCTTGGATGGTCCGTGTGCGGTCCTTGTGCAGTATGTAATTTTGTCGGACCCATAGACTTGCATTGGTGAGTCTTGCGCGTGAATCGCAGACTGTCGCAGAATGTTGCAAATTTTTTCTCATCCTGAATCTAGATGAGAAAAAAGCGTCCGACACTCGCCAGTGTGCTCTCGGACATTGATTAACATTGGTCCGAGTGTAATGCGATAAAATCACACATTGCATTTGTTCGCGTTTCACGCCAGTGTGTCCGTACCCTAATACTAAAATCCATATAGTAATCCTACAATGTCTGCTGGACAGTATGGGGAGGGTTTATGGCTCAGTTAGGCTGCCTTCAGATTTGCAGATGCCTCCGCAGCGTTTTGCGGAGGCATCTGCATGCAGACCGCAGCCCCTATGTTTATAAAGGAGCGCACGGCGGTCTGCAGATGCTTGCAGACTGCCGTGCGCTCCCATTGCCCGCCATATGTGATCTGTGCGCAGACGGATGCCTGCGCACAAATCACACACTCCCGCCCGCACCAGGGATGCGACATGTTGCGTCTCTGGTGTGGGCGAGAGTGTGTGATTTGTGCGCAGGCATCCGCCTGCGCACAGATCACATATGGCGGGCGAAGGGAGCGCACGGCGGTCTGCAAGCATCTGCAGACCGCCGTGCGCTCCATTATAAACATAAGGGCTGCGGTCTGCTTGCAGATGCCTCCGCAAAACTCTGCGGAGGCATCTGCAAATCTGAAGGCAGCCTTAGTACACACTCCATACTTCTTGTTATTAACCAGTTAATGCTCTCTTGTCCACCGCACTGCAGTGTCAAAAGAGGAAGACAGCGAGACAAGCAGCAACATGGCATCAGAGAGCCCCTGACCTCGAAATACAAGATCCTCAGATCCCGGTATTGTGACATCATATTAAGAATAATATTTTTTGCACTTATATTACACTATGAACTCCACAGCACTTTACATACATCATCAACACTGTCCCCATTGGGGCTCACAATGTAAACATCCTACCAGTATGTCTCTGTAGTGTGGTTGGACAAACCTTTTATATGTACTACATGATGAAATGTGGGGGGAGAAGACACATGAAGCTTGGGGGGGGGGGGGGAAAGGCCGCGACTGGGGGGAAGATTGTCTGACGGGGTGAGGGCCGCAAGGGGGGAGGAGCCATGACAGGGGGAGGGGCTGCAACAGGGGGAGGGGCCGCATTGGGGGGGAGGAGCCGTGACCGGGGGGGGGGGAGCGGCCGCTGACAGTGCCTAGGGCAGCAGGAACTCTAAATACGGCCCTGCCTGTACGTCCTGATCGCCTAGATTTAGTGTACTTGTTCTTGTCTCCCTCATCCTCATGTAAAGCGCCATGGAACCTAATGGCTCTATATAAATAAATAATAATAATAATTACATTAGTACCATTTTAATAATAATTACATTAGTACCATTTTATTTAATGTTACTGCATTTGCATTGTACTGAGGAATGCGCATTGCGTCTTTTAGGTCTCCTCATTACTGGTGTAACAATTCAATGCTTGTTAAATGGTTGTTTTTTGACTCTAAGGGTACCGTTACACATCACAACATTGCATGCAATTTCACTTGCAACTTACTGGTTGCAGTGAAATCATGGACATATTGTTCCATTTTGTTGCCGTGTACAATGTGTTCATTATTTCACTGCAACCAGTAAGTTGCAAGTGAAATTGCATGCAATGTTGCAACGTGTAAAGGTACCCTTAGGGTACGGACACACTGCTGTGAAATTCTGACAAGTGCAATGCGTGATTTTCTCACATTGCACTCGGACAAATGTTAATCAATTTCTGAGAGCACATTGGTGTGTGTAGGACGCTTTTTTCACATCCAGATTCTGGATGTGAAAAGTTGCAACATGCTGCAAAAGTATGCAATTCACGTGCGAGACACGCCAATACAAGTCTATGGGTCCGACAAAATCACGGACCGCACACGGACTATACGAGTCAGAAGCGTTATTTTCACAGCTGAAACCCTCAAAAGCTTGTAATAAGTGCTGATAAGGAGGCATTACATAATTAATCAGGAAGTAACACGCTTCAGAAGTTGCACAACTCCTGGAAGGAAGCCTCCATAGATCCCAAACACCATGTCCTACCACATTAATGTGGAGATGATGATAGTCCTGGTCCAAGAGAGGCCAGAGCTGTGGGACCCCAGAGACCAAGGGTATGTGGACAGGAAGAAGGATTTGTCCTGGACTTGCATCACCAGGCAACTGTTCCCGTGTTATGACAACCGTTCGCGGGAAATTCCAGATTAATCTTGGTAATGTATACGTTTTTAAAATGTTTTAACAAGTGTAATGGGAATTGAGGTGCCAGCAGAGGCTGGCTGGTAGAGCTTGCCCTCGGGGGCAGTCTACTCCTGCCTGTGCACAAGTGAGGACCGGGGGGGTTTTGGGGTGCTATCAGAGCAAGCCGGGTATAGAGCTGGGGGGGGGAGGGCTGCCACTCGCCAGTCTCCACCACGCTACCTGCCGCGGCCTGCCACCTGCTTCACGGGTCCCACTGTCATTGCTGCGGCCGCAAAGCACCGCCGTGCGGCCCCTATCATTGCAAGGGGCGGCCCCAAACTAGGACAATACCACCGGCCTGGAGGGCAAATGCCTCCTGTTACCTGCGCCAGCCCGCCCCTGGGTGTCAGTGTTTAATCTGTGTGCTGGAGCAAATTTGAAAACAATGGTTTTTTTTTTTTGGTTTTTTTTTAATTATGCAGTGGACAAGGTAGCTAAGCGCTGGCGAAGTTGTAAGGACTAATACCGGCGTGAATTAAAAAATATGCCGCCCAGTGGCTCTGCAGCACCACAGAAAAGGGTCTATGCTTATTGCCAGAGGCTATCGTTCTTAGCACCTGTGATGGACCTGAGACTGTATGTGTTTTTCTTTGTAATCTGTGCTCATGACATGTTATTTATGAACACTAGTGTAGTGATAGTTGTTCCTTGATTCCTAGAACTGACAAACTTGAGGTCCCTTCTGCCTCCGAGTCGGAGTACCATGTAGAGACACCTGGCGAGTCTGGTGACGAGGGCTTGGGCCCTTCTATGTCCCAAGAGGATCCCGTGGCCTCATATAGTGCAGCTGTCCCGGAGTCGGGGTCATCTGAGGAGCCTTCACAAGAGCCACCATTGTCGGCTGCCCAACCCCAATCGCCATGGGAGCAGAGACAAACTGCCAGACCAACTTTGCCTAGGCCAAGGTCTCCCCTTTTGTTACCTGTGACATGTAGGGCAAGACGTCATAGGAAATTGTCATCCTCCAACCTACGTCGCGATGTGGACACTGGGGTCTTGCAGTACCTTGCGAGGACTCTGTGATGATGGTGAGGAAGCCTTTGGACGCAGCCTGAGCATTTATTTGCGGGAGATGCTGTGCCCACTGAGACTGTGTGCAAGGACTGCTGTCCAAATAGTGCTGGATGCATATGTGCCACCAAATCCTCCCCATTTGGTGTTCAACATGCTGGAGCAGTAGCAAAACTCGTCCGATAACCTACTAGGCCGTACCGACAGACAGCACACAGCAGTAACATCAGCATCCTCTTCACAGGCCATGCACAGCATTGTAAGACCTCTCAATCCTTGTCCGTTGTGGCCACCATTCAGAGACATGTTGCATTTGCAACATGCCCCTCAAGTAGGCCTCATGACACCAGCCCTACAGAACAACCCTCCACAAACGAGGTCCACACATGACCAATCTGGTGCGTGGTCGACCGTGACCCAATCACAGGACCCACAAGGTTCTCAAACCATGCAAGACAACAGTGATTGGCGCAGTCAACCACAGTATGGGCCACCATATCAACAATAAAGGCAGGTCAACCAGGGTGCACATATCGGTCATCAGAGAGGAGATTTTGTGCACATGCCACAATGTGGTAGGCAGGCCACAGACGTACCCTCAACTAGACACCACCAGGATAGCGTGGAACTCGCATTGCCACAAATCGTCAGTCAGCCATTAACTAGAGGCTTACGAGACGACATACACCAGTCTCTCGAAATCCTTAATATGCATAGTAGCCGGGGAACTGTGCAGGGCCAACCACCAAACAACCAACTAACCTACACCAACATGTAAAGGTGTTTTTCGTCAATATAGCCATTGTTTCATGTACATACCTTCTTATGGATGTTTTTTTTTGTTTTTTTTTTCTCTTCTCCTTTGTAACATACTAAAAAAGGGATACATATGAGACAAATATGTTCCTGTTGTGCCATTTAATTTCTTTTACGTCAACCTAAGAAAAACACATGCTGTTCTTGCATTTTTTTTTTTTTTTTAAATGACATATCACAAAGGTACAATAATGTGAAGGGACATAATGAAATTACATGAGTGTCAGTATGCCTTCTATAGCGTTTACACAGGCCACATCATTCACAGTATATTGATGATGCGTCACCAACCAAACAAATTACAGCCCAGTGACGTACTTTATCTTGCCACGCGACTGAGCCTTCGGGAGAAAAAAAAAATCTGCATATAGTTCACGCAGGCAGAGTGCCAATGGCTCATGCCTCCGCCTACCAACCAATAGTACTGGAGGGTAAGAATTGCTTAGCTGAGGGACACATGAGGTTTCGTCATTAGGCCGGTCATGCAAGCGAGAGAAATTGTGTAAGGGTGGAGGCACACTATCATGCATCAAAAACGCCGCGAGTGCTGTGCGTGTTTGTGGGTGTGTATGGTGCGAGTATGGTGAGTGTGGCTGGCTGTATGTATGTTAGTGTGCTGTGATTGTGAGGTGTGAGTGCGTGTGTGGTGCGTGATTGTGATGCTGTCCACGGTCCTGAAGGACCGCGGGCAGCATTTGTCGGGAAAAGAAACTCGCTGGCTGTCAAAGCCGGCAAGTTTAAATTTCCCGCTGTGCTGTACAGTAAGCTATCATCTTGTACCACTGTGACAGCAGCGGTACAAGATGTTTAGCTAAGACAATGATGATTGTAGTAAAATAATGTAGTCTGGGGTTATTTTACTGATTAACCCCATCAGCATCCTCTGGACCGCATGTGTGCGCAGAGGATGCTGAGAGGCTCTAAACCCAGTGCTGAAGGCACTACATTATTTTACTACAATCATCATTGTCTTGGCTAAACATCTTGTACCGCCGTTGCTGTCAGTGGTACAAGATGATAGCTTACTGTACCAGCAAAGAGGGAAATTTAAACTTGCCGGCAAGTTTAAAGCGTTTTTGGCTGCACACTCGCACAGTGTGCTGTATGGGGGCGAGATTTTCGGGCCCCCATACACTTGCATTGCCCTCACGCACGTCAGAATCGCGTGCAATCGCAGCATGCTGCGATTGCACTCGCTTCTGACTCGCAGTGCGAGTTAGGTGCGGGGGACTCGCACCAGTGTGCCCTGCCTGATAGGGCAACACTAGCCCGAGTGCAATGCGTTTTTTCACGCATTGCACTCGCGCGAGTCTTACGCCAGAGTGCCTTCACCCTAAGTGTCATGTATTGACTGCCTTGCAGTATGGAAGTGCTGCTGTGGTTTAAATGAAGAATTTTTTTTCCCTGCTCTCTGTGTGGAGAGAGGAAACTAATGAGCAGAAGCAGGTTGTAGCAGGTGTGTGTGATGAATGACTCGTGCTTGGGTGTACTGAAGGGCGTGTCTGGGCTGGTTGCTCCCCACCCCTTGCCATAAATGGGTCAGCTTACATCCACCTGATGTCGCTGATTCAGTTCTCTGCTATTCTGTGACCCTGGTGTGCAGACATGATCTCAAGCTGCTGCTGTTTTTCCAATTGGAAGTTGCTGGGTTCTGTGGGTGGAGGTAGGGGCCTTATATCTAAGGCCTCTTAGGAGTTTTGGGGTTTTAGGCTGGGGGCTTGGACCTCCTCCCCTTCAGAGGTACCTCCAAGTACAGCGCGAGTCAGGGACCCCAGTATCAGGGCCAGAGCTGGCTCCCCTGACTCGCTATGCCCAGCTCCATCCTACTTCTGGGCACCCCGCCCCCCTCTCCCCAACGTGACCGTAAGATGACACAGGCTTTAATGACCGAATCCACATCTGTCTCACTCAGTTGAATGGGTGATATCACCATGCGCCATTTGTTAGTTAGAATCCCAAATGTGCACTCCACTATTAGTCTAGCACATGTTAATCTAAAGTTAGACACAGCGCCGGTAGTCTAATGCATGTCTGGGGTATGGGCGCTTAACTTCTTTCCTCAATTGAAATGCCTCTTCACCTACAAGCACGAATGTGAGAGGGTCTCCTAAGGAGCCTGGGAGCTGTGTGATGGTGGGACATTCCTATCTTTATTAATGAGGCGTCTACCCAATACAGAGTTTCAGAAGATGTTGGCGTCACCTGTTCGCCCATACGAACAAACATCCATTGCAATAAACTGATTAGTGCTGTCAACTAAAGCCAGAAGGACAATAGATTAATAATGTTTATAATTAAAGAGAAGGGTGCCAGAATTGGGTGGCTTCTTGATCTGGACATGTTTTCCATCTAGGGCACTAATGCCATTGGGAAAATTACATGTATGATGGAATCCATTTGCAATCCAGTACCAATCGGCGTCTGTGGGTTCAGGAAGTACAATTGGCTACAAACGATGCCACATCTCCTCACAGGTGTTGTGCACAATTTGTCCTATCGTGGACTTGCCCAGAAGGAACTCTACATGTAAGCCCGCAAAGGAAACACCAGTTGACGGGAACCTGAAAACATACACCTAGAAAGTAAAAATAAGACCAACACAACAGGTCAAACCAAAATTCCAAAATAAAAAAAAGGGCCACATAAGGAACAGTCACTAAATCAGGACATGGTTAAGGTCTATGAGACGTGTATGCAGGCATGTTTCCAAAACCTACTGTAATGACACCATATAAAAAACAAATTCAAGACATACTAACCTCAATGTTAATAGAAGCTGTTCTTCCGCTGTAATACTTGGCCACATTTGGGTATTTTGAAATGAGATGCCAGGCTGCAGAAACTCCATGAGTTGGTCAAATATGGGTATGGTCATCCTGGTATATGCGTAAAATGTATCCGGATGACAGCGTACCTGACAATACAGCCTCTGAAAATGGCCACGAGAGCTACGCTGAAAAGGAGCGTATGGCCCCACATTCTTTGTTGCCTCCCCGGATCACAAACAATTGGGTAGGGAGTCCCATACTGCCGGGAAATGACCCAATGGAATAACACTTGCTCTGTGGTGTTTAGGGTCAGGTTATTCTACATTCTGTAGGCAGCTGCATACGTACACAACACTGCTTACTGAGGGGATAGTGGGTCACCTCAATGCACACATGTCCATGGGATCTTGACGCCAAAGAGCCCTGATTGGCACACAGCATTTAAATCACAATTGCTACACATTGCAGCCAATTTACACACAAATTAAACAGAATCACATGAGGATTGCACATGGACCACACACGGATTACACTTTGACACCTCTCGGATGTGATCTGAGATGTCAGCCACTCGCATAGCTGTTGCATGGCACACAGATCAAAAAACAGATGACGCTTGTCCGACTCTCCTGGATGGGAAACAGCCTGTTTTTTTTACGCCAGTGTGTTTCCAAAGTTTGCTAATTTGAATAAGTAGCAGTTCACTAGAGTTCAAGTCGTTTTCTCTGAAGAGACTGTTTCCATATGTGCAACGACTACTTTTGGCAGTTTAATGTTATTTGATTTAATGTTTAAGTATAATATTTAATGTTACCGTATAAGCCGACCCGAGTATAAGCCAAGGCCCCTAATTTTAAACCCCAAAACTGGGGAAACCTATTGACTCGAGTGTAAGCCTAGGGTGGGAAGTGCAGCACCCCCTTATCCTGGTATATAACCCCTCATCACTGTAGATAGCTCCTCATAACGTGTATATAGCCCTTTATATACAGTGTGTGTGTGTTGTGTGTGTGTGTGTGTGTGTGTGTGTGTGGTATGTATGTATGTGTGTGTATATAATATATATAATATAGCCCCTCATAATATCGTGCCCCCCATCACGGGTATAGCGCCCCCATCCCTGATGTGCGGAGCCCCCCATCACGGGTATAGCGCCCCCATCCCTGATGTGCGGAGCCCCCCATCCCTGATATAGGCCCCATGCTGGCGCTGATCATAAACTAACAAACTTGTAACTCACCTTTCTGATCATTCGGTGCACTGTCTGCGGGCTCCACGGGTCCTTCCTCCGGTCTGCCGGCTTGTAATCATGTGACCGCGGCGCAGCAGCGATGACGTCATTGAAGCGCCGGTCACGTGATTACAAGCTGACAGACTGGAGAGAGGACCCATGTAGCCCTCAGACAGTGCACCGAATCGTCGGAAGGTGAGTTACAAGTTTATTTTATGGTCAGAGCCACCATGGGGCCCATATCAGGAATGGGGGGGCGAGTAGTGCAATGTAATATGCAAAGCTCCCCCTGCCGCTGATTGACAGGGGGATGCAGTGCATATTGCATTGCAATAATGAGCGGGCCCACGTGGCCACCAGCTACTACTGCAGCCTCCCCCAGCCCCCGCTCACCGCCCCCCAACACTCAGCCGTATACTGACTTGAGTACAAGCCGAGGGGGTCACTTTTCAGCACAAAAATTGGGCTGAAAAACTCTGCTTATACTGGAATATATACAGTAATTATTTAACATTTTTGGTTGTTTAACATTGTTTAATTAAAGTATTTGGTTGTGAAATAAAATATCTCATTTGCTATCGGCTGTGTCTGTAGAATATCCTATGGTTTGTGTTTGAAGGTTTAGGCACATGACTCTGATTTGGATCTCTAGCATACAGATCCCAAAAATCATCAAACATACATTGTATTGCTATCATGGATACCACTATCAAGCAAATGTTCACCAGTCTCCAAATGGAAATGTTTATTGGAATGATTAACTCTTATCGGGTATTTCCCAGGTCAATTGTTAAAGATCCTATATGGGTGGATAGATGGTGGTATAGGTGTAAAGTATTAATTATATCACACTTTTTTTTTTTTTTTTTTTTCCATTTGAACATCTTGGATAACATTTACCTTCACTTTGAATATACCGTAATTTAAACTGGCTGAGTGACCGGGTGGCTTACCTAGGACAAGGAATGTGTGAGAAACTGCTACTGATTATAAATAACAGATTCCGTAATCAACTACACTAAATAAGTAAAAAACGAGAAACACTTAAAGTGCAGGGCACAATACAGTTCTCTTGCACACTGTATAGTTTGCTAAGAAGCACACATTTTAGTAAGAGGCCAAAAAATTAACAAAGATATCTATGGCTGCTATATTGTGGGCCCCTTGTGTCAATTCACTGGTAGGCCCTAGGCACCCCAGTCTGACCATGTGTGAGTGAGTATATCGGGTAGGATATCAGCTGGATAGTTCTGGGAAGGAGAGTCTTCCACCATCCTGTAAAGGTGCAGGATACAGTTTGTCTGAGACTGGATAAGAAACTGCAGAGCATGCAGTGAGATGGGTACTGTCTGAGGGCTGCTTCATACTGTGGCGTGATCTGGTCCGGGTCTGTCCGGGAGGACCCAAACAGCCGCGGACCGGATCAGCACACAGGACTGGGGGGCTAATATGCCCTCTGGTCCGGTGTGCAGCACACGCAGTTCCCGTTGCTAAGTCAGGACCGCGGCTGCATGCGCCGCACACAGGACCGAACTGTTAAATGTTTAAATAGTAACCATCGTTGTGTGCCTTTAATCCTGCCAATAAGCAAGTATTCTCCAGTGTTGTGAGTGAGCAAGTTGCCATACCACATATGTCAGCGCTGCTGCTAAAAGTGCAATCAGTCTGTGTGCGCTATCGGCAATTTCACTTTGCTGCTGCTCGCTTGTGTGCGCTACATCGTCACTTCTGCTTTCCCGCTCACCGCCTCATGTGACATGCCAACAAGATTGAACTCCACCTTGGAGAGACTGTCTGAGCAGCAGCAGGAAATTGTGGAGTTTCAGCACGCATGGGTCATTCTGTGGAACAACACCACTAAACCACCAAGTGGGCCTCCATTCGGGATGTGTGTGGCGTTTTGCACTGTTTCATATACATTACCCACATGGCCAGCACTGATGACCCCATTCTCTGCGCAGATAAAGAGGACAGAAATGGGCTGCCACCTGCAGCTGCCTGGCTTTACCTTGGCTAACAATCAAAATGCAGGGAAGCCCAATATTTTTTTTTTTTTTTTTTTTAATTCAGTTATTTTAAATTTAAAAATGCACCGACTCACGCCCGATTTTGATCATCACCCAGGTAAACAAGGCAGCTGAGGTCTGGGATTCTCGGTGTGGTAAGTTCCAGTGTTCCAGGCCCCCCACACTGAAAACTACAGCAGCCCTGAAAATGGCACATTTATTGTAGCGCCATTTCCCGACACTTTAACTGGCTCTTCCAGCAGTCCTGGTGGGGGTTGGCATGCTGTGTAAAAATGGGGTTAATACCAGCTTTGTATGTCAGCTGGTAAGCCAGAAATTCATGGTGTCAGGCCAAATTAGACAAACCCACCATGAATTTCTAGTAAATATTAAAAAATAAAACACAACACATTTAGGGACTTTATTATGAAAAAAAAGCCTCCCTCTGACATAAACCACAGGCAGAGTGGGTTCAGTTCTGCATCATCACTCTGAAGAAACAAGTGTCTGTCCAGAGAGACAAGCAGGCTCGGGCCGAGCTGGGTGCTGTAACAGAGGTCAACCGAGTTCATAGCTGAGCCATGAACTCAAGTGACCCCTGACATCACCATGAACACTGCTGAGAACTTAAGCCATTCTCAGCAGTGAAGTGAAAATCCTGGAAGTTAATGAGCGGCCCCAGATGTAGATGCGTGCAGGACGCGTGCCACGGGACCTGGTAAGTATAATGATAACGTTTATTAATTATATGCCTCCTTTCACAGCCCCCCCCATCCCCCAATTCCATAACTGTAAAGTCCAAGCTCGAGGTTCGGACGCAAGTTCGAGTTGCATCCGGCCCCAAACTCTGACTTTACAAAAACGTTCCGGGTGAGTCTGCCGATACCAAGCATCCATGGGTTCGTCCATCGCGATGTAAGACCTCTTACCATCACTTAAAGTGAAGTTGAGGCTCAGAGATATTAACGCAGGTAACAAAGTGACCACATGGAAAACTCCTGTTTTTGATAAATTAGTTTTGTGTGGAAGTGCTGTGAGCCATATTTCGTAATTTATCACCCGCTGGCTCATTTACTCATTAGAGATTTGGCATATGGAATTTTCACCTTTAATATCTGTCAAGAACATTTCGCTCTCTTGTGCCCCCTGCTGGCCAATAAGAGCGCAGATGCTCTGATTTATGCAGAATATTGAGGTGCTTGACGTGACGGAATGTATATATACCATAAGTTCCAGCTAGGAATCAGGGCCGGCCTTATGTTGAATGGTGCCCTGTGCGAATTTGCCTTATGGTGCCCCCACGCCATTACTTACTCAGAACACATGAGCATACATGTTTGTACATGATCTATTCATGGTCTTCAAGGAGAGCACGGAGGGCATTGCTATGCTAGGGTCAGAAAAAATCAGGGACCCAAGACCTATATCCTCTCCCACCTGTCATTACCAACCCTCCCATATATAGAGGTGTTACCTGTCATCTTACAGGAGGAGGAGGTGAGCTGTGATATCACCTATTGTGAATGGTGGATCCTGTGTTATTACTGTATATAGAGGTGTTATCAGTCACTAGCTGTAGTACCCGGCTACGCCCGGGTTAATAAATAACTGGTGTTAGCTATAACAAAATAGAATTTGAATATGTCATATTAATGACCTGTAAGAAAATAGAAGCTGAGCTGTGATTGATTGCTATAGGCAGCCTAATAAATCTCCAGCCAATAGTAAACCTTCCCCTGGCCGGGCAGTATATATTACCTCACACATACACATAATAGACAGCTCCTGTGACTGACATCTGCCTTAATTCCCTATATGGTACATGTGTTGCACATTGGCTGTTTTTAATCAGATATTTGTTTGGAAATTAAAGATAGCTCGCCTATGAGGCGAGTTGTGAGGTGATTTGTGCACATCTGTGTCTCTGTGTGGTGTGTGTGTCCCTGTGGGGTGAGTGCATGTGTCCCCATAGGGTATGTATATGTGTGTTCCCTGTCGGGGGTGTCTGTGTGGCGTGTGTGTGTCTTTGTGGTGTGTGTGTGTCCCTGTGGGGTGAGTGCATGTGTCCCTATAGGGTGTGTATGTGTGTGTCCTTGGTGGGGGGGGGGGGGGGTCTGTGTGTGTGTCTTTGTGTCTTTGTGGTGTGTGTGTGTTTGTTCAGGTGCGTGGTGAGTATCCAATGTTGGGGCTGCACCTTAGCGACTATACACTTGCTGTTACTCTTTGTGTGCATGTGGTGTGAATACATGTCCCCGTGCGTGGTGAATATCTCAAGTTGGGGCCCCACCTTAGTGACTATATGCTCGTATGTGCTGTTAGTCTTTGGCGCTATCATTAAGCCCCTCTCATTCACAACTGTCAACTTGTTTGGTGAATTGGTATGCGCAGGGTTAAAAATTTCGCCTCACAACATAGCCTATGATGCTCTCGGGGTCCAGACTAGTCCCTGGTGAATTCAGCCCATTTGCGTGTATACGGACAGACTGGTCACTCAAGGCAGTGGGCAGTGAGAAGCCGTTAGGAACAGACTTTCTGACTAGTCTCCAGCAAGACTTGATCCCTGACAGCACCCCCCCATAGTATTCCACATAGTATTTTGCACCCCCAAATTCCTCCATATAATATAATGCACCCCCATAGTCCTCAATATAGAATAATGCACCACCACAGTCCTACATATAGTATATTGCACCCATAGTCCTCCAAATAGCATATTGCACACCCTCAGACCTCCATATAGAATAATGCACCCCCACAGTTCTCTATCTCGAATGCACACCCAAAGTCCTCCATTTAGTATAATGCATCCCACAGTCCTCCGTATAGTATATTGCACCCTTAAAGCATGACATATAGTACAATACACCCCCACATTCCTCCATATAGTATAATGCAGTGTACTCACTCATTAAGAAGAAAAAAGTAAATAATCGCCTCTTCTCGCTGCTCCAGTCTCCTCAGCATCTGCTCTGCAGCTCTGCACGTCTCAGCACAGTGGGACTCACTGATGAGAGCTGCAGCTGCAGAGGGCAGACAGCGGCGGCCAGGACCCGGGAGAAGAATACTGCCGGCAGAGGTGGCTGGGACTATAGGAGTGGGAGCAGCATCTGCGAGGGGCTACCACTGGTACACATACCTCGTATACACTTGGCTCCACTCCGTACACCTCGTATACACTTGGCTCCGCTCTGTACACCTCGTACACACGCGGCTCCGCTCTGTACACCTCGTACACACGCGGCTCCGCTCTGTACACCTCGTACACACGCGGCTCCGCTCTGTACACCTCGTACACACGCGGCTCCGCTCTGTACACCTCGTACACACGCGGCTCCACTCTGTACACCTCGTACACACGCGGCTCCGCTCTGTACACCTTGTACACACGCGGCTCCGCTCTGTACACCTCGTACACACGTGGATCTGCTACATTCACACTGTACATCCCTCCTGATCCCACACAAACTCACCTCATCCATTTCTTCAACCTCTTCACTTCATCCTGCTTGGTGGAAGCTGCCCTGCATACTCGGAGATGTGATCATGTGATCCCTGACTCCTTCCCTCCATTGACATCAACACAGGTCTTGTAAGCACAGGCCTGTACAGCTCCACAGGTAGGCTCACAGTGCAGGGTGGAGGGGGGGGATAACGCAGCGGTGGCCAGGATTACGTAGAGGGAGCAGCATTAGCAGGGGGCCGCGCTACCACCCGGCGCCCCTGCGGATGCCGCCCCATGTCTACTAGGAAGCCGCGCAGATCTAGCGAAGCCCTTGGAGCAGGGCAGCAAATAACAGTGACAGCTGTCTCCCTGCGGCACCCCCTGGAGCGTGGCGCCCTGTGCGGCCGCACAACTCGCTCATGCCTAAGGCCGGCCCTGCTAGGAATAATTAATATAATATACCTCGGTCCACTCACCAACAAGTTCACAAATAACACATAAACACAAAAATTACGCTGCCACCACCAATCACTTGACAGGCTATTTGAACACCCATTTTGTTAACGTCAGGCTTCACAGGGATTGTGGTTTTTCATTGTAGAACAAGAAGAATGATGCTATTAAAGTTTATAGCTTTAATCCAAAAGAATTGGCAGTGTTTGCAAAAATATACAAGATATTACAAAAAACTATTTACAGTACAATATAGAAAAGTTACATGAAAATATAAAACTGGTTTAAACTAAGAAACTTACTAAATCTGTGCCACAGTTATGACCTTTAGATAGTGAAGAAGAGAATCCTTAGAAAACGATTCAGTTCCACAGCATAGTTTCAGCTGTCTCAAAATCAAGTTTTCAGTTTTTATTACCTCATATCCATCCTACCTAGTGACCTCATTTGGGCTGGGTTTTGAAGAAATCTCGCTCCTGGAGTAAATATAAGGCTCAAATCACACTGTCTTTTGTGATATGCAACTTAGTCGGACATGTCATGGAAGATTAACTTGGACTGGCCTCCCCCTCTCGGATGGGAGTGTCGGCTGTTAGTATTTCTGAGCAGCTCGACACTCCCGTCCTGACAGGGGGAGGCCATTCCACGTTAATCATCCGTAACATGTCCGACTTAGTTGCATATCACACGGACAGTGTAATTCCAGCCCAATGTTACTACTCTTTGCTAATCTTTAGCCTTTGAGCATGGCATGTGAAAGATGTTCAGCACATCATCTTATCAGTTATGAATTTATCTTTTGATAGAGACCCTGTATGATATAGCTGTGGTAGGCTGATGGGCAGAAATTAACTTCAATCACTCAGTGAACCATAAAAGGTGTTTCGCGTTCACCAGGGTGTGTGGACTCTGAAAAAAATAATTCATGTCATTCAGTAATTAATGTGTTAGGCTGGGTTCAATTTGCGTTCAGAATGCTGCGTAACCGAACACAGCGAAAAGCATGTGCACTGCATTCCCGTGTTTGACATGGGAAAAAATCGTACCTGTGTTTGGTTGCGTATGCGTCCAGACGCCATAATTTGTGCGTCTTCTGAATGCAACATGTTTGGTTTTTTTTTTTTTTTTTTGAGTGGCTGGCTGCTTGTTTTGTATGCAAACAGACAGACTCACACAAAGAATAATAAAGTCAATGTGTGCCCAGTGCCACCTGGTGGAGCCGCTGTCCATGGTGCTGAAGATGCATTCTGAGAATGCTCAGTACTAAAAACTAGATCAGGGGAAACAAATCGGGTTTTTTACTGGATCCGACACCATAGACACCATTATATGGAAACCGGATTGGGCTGGATCCGATTCTGTCCGGTTTTGTTGCATTTTGCACCAAGACAAAAAATGCTGCAGGCTCTGATTTTGGGGACAGTGAAAAACTTGATGAAACTGGATCAGGTACAGCATACACAAAACCTGATGGCCAAATAGGACCCAATCCAGCACCATAGGAATACGTGTGATGTAAAACGGAAATCAGGTTGTGTCCAGTTCAAACCAGACATAACCTATGCTGAAAACTTGTGTGAAGCTAGCCTGCAGCCTTATGGCCCCCCTTTACACGTCCCAACATCGTTTCGATATTGTATACAACCAGTACGGGGGCGCGCACTTTTTTGGCTGAAATCCAAGATCGCATAGGAGCTGTCACCAGGGAGATATCGGCAGGCAACACAACTGCGATGGTACGCCCCCTCGTACGAGCGACCCAGGGAACGACCATTTAACATGGGAGTGAATAGGGGAATTTGCTCTCCAAGTCGGTGTTGGGCTGTCACACAGCACGATCCTGCCAGATCGTCCATCCAATATCGGGCAGTTGGAGAGCCTGCACAATTCTTTCCCGATATCGTTTTGGCATCGTTTTGCATTGAATTGCACATTCACCCCCACACAACGCAAAAGAACGATATCTGCGCCAACACACGAACCACGTGACTTTTTTGTCGACAATATCGGGACGTGTAAAGCGGCCATATTTTCCCTGCCAAGGTCCTGATCTGACAGCATCATTCTTCAGGGTCATAAAACTAGCATAGTTTTTGGCTTTAGTGGCCTTATAAAGGCATAGGTTCCCTGTGCAGGAGAGGGTAGGGGCGGAGGGTCACTCCATGGTCGGTATCCATTTGCAAAAGCTAGTGTCTGAAATTTGTTACACAGTTCATGTTTGGGTGTCAGCTCGAAGGCACAATGGAAGACATTTTTCATATTTTGCTGACAATGCCCATCCACACATGGCTTGGAGCTCGTTTCCTGTACCAACAGCGATCAGGTACATAATTTCCAGCCAAGGAGACCATTTGGAGGATAAAGTTGAGGGGGCACTGAAATCTGCTCGGGGATATAACGGGAGCATGGATGAGGGGATAAAAAGGGAAACTGATCCCACCTCTGACAATATTTTTACAGATTCAGATATGGCTTTAAAAGAAGGTAATCAAGCAATTTTATTATAAAAGTTACTAAAAAATACCAATTTAAAGAAACAGTGATATTGCATATACTATTTGTATAATTAACATACAAAGGTGATGTATTTAATTAAATCACACCACAAAGGAGTTATGAACACTTGCTATCTACCTTATGGAGAGAAGTTTTCCTGCAACCATAAGAAAACCGTTAAGTAGGTGAGGAGATTGCAGCCACATCCCCTCCTCTAGGAAATATGCAAATTTGGAAGTGGAAGAACTCCAGTTCCACCTTTTAAGTAGCTCCTCAAGGTCATAATTGCTTTCCAACAAGGTTTAAATATACTAGGGGGTTGTGCCAGATCAGAACCCCAAACTACAGTTTCATATTAAAAAGCTTGTTGGAAAGCGATTCTGACTTTGAGGAGTTACTTAAAGGTGGAGCTGGAAGTTCTTTCCACTTCCTTACTGAAGTGCAAATTTGTATAAATTGTCTGGAATATTGAAGAAGCAACCACAAATGACAGAGCTCCCCAGGAAATCTCAACACTAGGAATCACAGTAATTGAACATGAAAACGCCTAAAAAGTCAAATTTCATTTCTTCAGATTTTTAGGAGTTTTCTTTTATCATGGCTCTTGACAATCCTTCTTTTTTTTTTTTTTTTTTTTCCCCCCCCCTTTTTTGCCTTCAGTTCCTCCAGGAGAGGGTTCATCCTGCAACAAAGAGCAGGGAACAGTGCAGAAGTCAGTTTAGAAAGCCCGCAGGGGTCTGACATAGGTCTTGGCTCCTCCACCTGCTATATCACCTCTCCCTCCCTTTGTTTACAAATAGATGCTGCCAATCACAGACCACTACTGGGGGAACAACTTTTTTCCCCCAGTGACCACCACTGACTGGATCACAGCACCACTAATTAGCATCCCCACTCATCCTGGCGGGAACGTAGTCTCCAGCCGGTATTTACACTGCCACAACAGGGAGAGAGGAGGGAGGGAAGAAAAAATAAGGTGAAACAATTAACCCTAAGTGATAATGTCATGAGGGGCTACCAATACCTGGTCCAGGGGGCTATCATCCAGTATCAGTATGTGCGCATGATGCGTATTTAGTGAGGATTGTGCTGCGTATTTGGTGCTTATACGCAGCAGATCGCCCAAAAATATGGGCAGCATGTTTTATAAGCAAAGTCTGTGAGATCTTAGAAGTCTTGTTCCAAAGATGAGTGTTTTTTCCCCAGTGGATGCGCAGCGTATTTTAGTGGGAAAATTTGTAGCATGTCAATTCCCTTTCTTTGGGTTTTCCCCCACTAAAAAGGGTCGGACACAGTCTCCTAGTTACATCCGAGTTTGACGGCGAGACTCTGAACACTGGACAGTGACCCGAACGGCCTTCTCTCGGTGGGAATGACACTGAAAAGAAAAACAAGCAGCTGTCATTCCCCTCAAACAGGGGGGGTCTGTTTTAGGGTCACTGCACCACCTGTTCAAGTCTCGTCCATCAAACCGGGTGAGTGGTCCTTAAATGCACCATTTCCCTGTCTCTATTCACCCAGGGCAAGAAAACCCCCACAGAAAGGGGTTGTGCCCATGCTATAGTGTGTTAATTTTTATTAAAATTTTTTGGGAGCATGTAATAATATATGGGGACCTGGGGAGGGGGCTGCATGATTTTTTAAAAAACCACAAATTTTAAATTATAAACACTGTTAAAAATTCCCCTTGGTTTTTTCCCACCAGAGCGGGGCTTCTTTTGCCTATTCTACAAAATTTTTGGCGTAGGAGCGCAAGCTATGCATTTTCTGAAAGTTCTCTCTGTACCCAAAAACTGTAAAATGCGGCGTAGGTTTTTATGCCTAAAGGAATGAGCGGGGAAAAACCTCTGAAATGCGCCCCAAAAAAAGCACCATTTTCTTTCCGACCCCTTTGGGTCAAATTTCGAAGTACAGTTTGCCGGATAAAAAAAATGTCTATTTGGAAAATAATATTTTTTCACCACCGAGATTTTTGTGGATTTGGGGGATTCTGCAGCAGCTGCACTATAGGTACATAAAGGGCCAAAGGGTTTTTTTGAGAATGATAAAAAATATTTTTTTTAAAACAAATTTAAAACTGCTTCAGTTTTTCTAATGGCATTTGCATATACTTAAAAAGTCATAAATTTTTGATCAGCTTAACAGAAATTACTTGCAAAGTCAATATTTGCCTAGAAAATAAATTTTAAACCCCCAAAAAAAACCCCATTTAAACCCATCATTGCAGTCCTGCCCTTAAAAGGAGCACTAACATTTTTTTAAAGTGTTTTGTTCCATTAACACGGTTGGGGTTTTTGGATGAGGACGGGGCGGGCGATCAATCATCATGATTAAGTAAGAATAAAAACCACTGGAACCTTTTAAAAAGGAGGCTGGGGGGCTTTGGTATCATTTTTTTCTCTTCATTTAAACCCATGGTTATCTCTAAAAAAAAAAATGCAGCCATCTTTGCACTGCACAAAAAGGGCCCCCAACGGGGAAAAAATACCCGCAGCTACAAAGATTGCACCTCTGTCAACAACTATCCCCTCATAAAAGAACTTAAAGGGAGAGAGCTTCCATTGTTTTTCAAAAAGGCCCCAAAGGGCCCCCAAAAAAAACCAGCCAAGTGCCGGGCCCGGGAAATTTTAAAAAAACTGTTTCCCTGGGGGAACGCCTACCAGAAAGGGGCCCCGGGGTTTTGCTCATAAAAGGCAGCAGGGTTTTTGAGTGCTCCGCACGCACTTTGTGGGGGCGGAGACTTTTGAGAAAACCCTGGTTTCAAGGAGGGCAGAAAAGAACCCACTTCTCTCCAGAAAAAACATCAGGGACCGACTGATATTCTGCAAAAGGTACAAAAAATGGACTGCGAGGACGGGGATAAAGTCAGTTTTTTGATAAATTCCCCTTTTCGTTTTTTGGGACATCTGGAAAACGCTTTTTTTGGAAAAAAAAGGGAAGAGGTGAGAAAAAAACCACCAGTTTGTTCATCCCCAACTGTTAAGCATCCTGAAACCATTCAAGGGGTGGGGTTGCTTCTCAGCCAAGGGGGAAAAGGGGTCCCCCCACAGTCTTGCCTAAAAACAAGCCATAAAAAAAAGGGAAAGGTACCCGAAAGCCCCCAAGAGCAACTTCCCCCCAAACCGCCCCAAAAGCAGTTTGGCGCCCAACAATGCCTTTTTCCAGGGAGGAGGGGGCACCTTGCCATTTAAAACAAAGGGGATAACTAAATGGGGGTCTTGGGGAAAAAAAACCTAGATTTTTGGGTTTCCCTGGGGCCTGGAAAAATCCCCAGAAACTTAAAACCCATTTTAGAACTTTTTTGGGGCAAACATCAAGGACGGTGGACAAAACAAAAAACCCAAAAAATTCTGCCAAAATTTAAAGCATTGTTTTTTTAAGAATGGACGCATCAGCCCGGATTTGGGGGCCGAAAAGTTTTTTGGGGCATGCCGGGGAAAAATTTCAGGGTTTTCCCGAAAAAAAGGGTCAAAAAGCAAAATTGACTTCTGCTTTTAAATCATTCTAACCCTTAATTTTATTTTGGTTTCTAAAAATATTGGCCCAAATTAAAAATTTCCCGGGGAGGGGTTTTTTAAAAATCAGAAAAGACAAAAAAAACCAAGGGGGGAGCGATCATGTGAAAAAAAAAATTTTTTGGTGTCAAAAATAAAAACTTTTTCCCTTTACTGTAATATACTGGTTGTGGTCTTTCCCCAAACCCCCGGGGGAGCAGGACATTTGCACTTTTGGAAAATTTTCAAATAGGAAAACCTTTTATCCCTGTATAAACCGAGTTTTTCAGCGAAAAAAATCAAAAAACCCCCCCGGCTTATCAAAGGCCCAAAAGCGGGACCCAGGGTTACAAACCCCCCCCCCGTAGTATAACCCGGGGCCCCCCCTTTTCTTGGGGCACCCCTTTAAAAGGGAAAGGGGAAAATTATACTTAACGTGTCGCCCGCGGGCCCCCGCTCGGTCAGCCCCGCGCTTTTTGGGGTCTTCAGTTTCCCCTTTCCCCGGGGACACAGAAAATGAAGAAATTTTTCTGTGCGCCGGGGGAGGAAACGAAGCCCCCGGGGAGGCGGTGGCGGGACGGGGAAAACATAAGTAAAAGAGCCTTTCCCCTTTTCATTTTGCCACAAGAAAAAGGGGGGGGCCCCTTAATTTCCATGGGGGGGCTGATACCACGGGTACCGCTGTATACACTGGGGGGATGTATCCACTGGGGGGCCCCCCATACCACTGATGGTGGGGGGGGGTTTTAAAAACCCCTGTGGGTGGGGTATAAGCGCTTGGGGGCCCGAAACCACTGATTTTGGGGGGGGGGTATATCACTGGGGGTGCTGTGAAAGCTGGGGCCCCGTATATACCCCCGGGGGGGCAAATTTTTTAAAACCCCCGGGGCTGGGATATCGCGGGGCCTGTAAAACCACTTGGGGGAAATGCTTATACTAAACCCCCCGGGGGGGGGCTGCGTAACAAAACTGGGGGGGGCCCGTAACCACTGGGGGGGGGGCCTGTAAACCACCGCTTTTGGGGTTAAACCTTTTGGGGGTCTACCCTTCACCCCCCCAAAAATTATCTTTGCGCAGCGGATGCCTGCGCACAAATCAAAACCCGCTCGCCACCCAGGGGCCAAAAATGTTATTTCTGGTGCGGACGGGGGAGTGTGTATCTTCACAGGCATCCGCCTGCGCAAAAAATCACATATGGGAGTGAATGGGGGGGCACGGTCATCCAAGGGCAAACGCAGCACCTGCGGGGTTTCCCCTTAAAAAAGGGGCTGGCCCCCCCTGCGGCACATTGCGGAACCCCTCTGCGAAAACCCGCGGAGGGGTCCCCCAAATTTAACACTTATAATTTAAAAAAAAAAGTATCTTTTTTCTAGGGCTCAGCGCTAGGGGTTTTTCTTTTTTTGTCTGTTTTGTATTTGTTTTTTTGTGTTTATTTTTT